>NW_026506324.1:0-15050 GCF_026875155.1 Cherax quadricarinatus
TGAGTGAAAAAATACGTTAACCGGGGTCCACTTATAGTAATCTTTAAATTAAGATATACATAATTAAGATATACATTTTTGTAATACTGAAATGCTGAATATGAATTAAGATAAATTAAATTTTTTTAATCATTGTGATTATTTTATTATTATTATTTTTATTATTTTGTTTAAATCATCCCTGAAAATGACCTTTTAGGGGTTTTGCCATTTTTTTTTAATTCCCCCCTCCCTCCCTTCATCCTAAAAATTTTTCTTTAATCGTAGAATAAATGGGTGTGTGTATAAAAGCGGATCAACGACAATCTTCTGCAGCTTCTTATTTTTATCTGGGTTTTTGGGTACACAGGTAGTGTGTTTCAGTGCCCTGGCCCAGGAGGGCTATGCCCGCGAGGGAGAGACAGAGCAGACCTTGTTGACACTAGGTTAATTAGCGCCGAGTGAGAACGAGGCAGGCTTGGTATGCCCGAGGCCGGCCTGGGCATACCCAGTCCAGAGACCTTCCCTCTGGTAAAACTGTGGAGACTACCACGTAATAATAATAATAATAATAATCTTTATTTACTACAAGTACATGTACATGTAAAACATCCCTAGCTGACAACAATGACATACTACTACACAGAAAGCCACTTTGTTATGCTGAGCATCTCGGCAAATTAGGTCAGTGTCCCAGGAGGGCGACCCACACCAGTCGACCTAACACCCAGGTCCCCCTTTTACTGATGGGGAACATAGACAACAGTTGGAAAGAAACACGCCCAGTGTTTCTACTCTGGCTGGAATCAAACCCAGGCCCTCGCCGTGTGAAGCGAGAGCGTTAATTAACCACCAGAACCACCAGACCCTTGCTGCCTACAATTACTTCTTCAGTAACCGTGTATAAGTAAAGGGTTTATTTACGTGTGCATTAACACACGTCTTAGTTCGGTTCATTAACTTTCCAACATCTGTAATACTTGGTTTTTTCAAATATTCAAAACTCTTTCTTAATCTGATGTAGGTGGATAGTGAAATTGATTTGTGTTGTATACCTGTCAATTTTTTTTAAGTAAGATATTAAGATATTTTTCATTTCATCATGTTTTAAAAATAAATAAGAATACACTATTAAAATGGTTTCTATTTCTGTATTAAAATTTTAAATATTTTATGAACAAGATGCCACTAAAACAAGTTTGTTTTGGGGACTGGCAAATTTCTCAGTATAATGACATAGTCATTATACGACATAGTCCCTTATAACTGACTAATGAAAATAGTATAATGACATATCATTATACTGACATAGTCATTATACTGACTAATGACATAGTATAATGACATAGCCATTATACTGACATAGTGTTTTTTAGGTAAGACACATATGTAACAGTTAGACATCTTTATTCCGAAACGTTTCGCCTACACAGTAGGCTTCTTCCCGTCGAATACAGAAAGTAGGCAGGAGCAGTAGAGATGTGAAGACGATGTAATCAGTCCATTCACCCTTAAGTCGTAGAATTTGAGGTTGTCATTCCCTCGGCCTGGAGAAGTTTCAGTTCCATAGTCAGGAACTATCTGAAGATCAAACGACAGTGCGGAGGCTTAAATACTGTCGGAAGGAGAGGGCAGGGTAGTGGTTAGTAGTAGTAGTAGTAGTAAATAGTAGTAGTAGTGAGAGCAACTGAGAGGTCATGTCCCTCTCAGATCCAACCCTTCTCACTTGAAAAGCTTGTCCAAGGTGTTTTTCTGTACCAAGATGCCACGTGTTGCAGTGTCCCGACAAGATGAACATCCAAAATGGTATACAATACCGACAGGTTGTTAGGTAAGACACATATGCAACAGTTAGACATCTTTTTTCCGAAACGTTTCGCCTACACAGTAGGCTTCTTTCCCGTCGAATACAGAAAGTAGCAGGAGCAGTAGAGAGTGAAGACGATGTAATTTAGTCCATCACCCTTTTAAAATCGTAAATTTGAGGTTTCAGTCCCTCGGCCTGGAGAAGTTCAGTTTTCCCTAGTCAGGAACTATCTGAAGATCAAACGACAGTGCGGAGGCTTAAATACTGTCGGAAGGAAGGTGCAGGTATTGGTAGTAGTAGTAGTAGTAGTAGTAGTAGTAGTAGTAGTAGTAAATGAGAGGCAAAATGAGAGGTCATGTCCCTCCAGATCCAAAACCCCTTCTCACTTTAAAAGCTTGTCCAAGGGGTTTTCTGTACCAAAGATGCCACGTGTTGCAGTGTCTGACCAAGATGAACATCAAAATGGTATACAATACCGACAGGTTGTTAGGTAAGACACATATGCAACAGTTAGACATCTTTATTCCGATACGTTTCGCCTACACAGTAGGCTTCTTCAGTCGAATACAGAAAGTAGGCAGGAGCAGTAGAGATGTGAAGACGATTAATCAGTCCATCACCCTTAAAGTCGTTTGAATTTGAGGTTGCCAGTCCCTCGGCCTGGAGAAGTTCAGTTCCATAGTCAGGAACTATCTGAAATCAAACGAAAAGAACGAAAACGAAAAATTCAGGTAAGAAACCCCCCTTGGGATGAGCGGGAAAGACGGGACAGACGAAGAATAGTGCGGAGAGGAGTTTTTCTTACGTAGAAATAGAGGCCCGGGGTTAAACCCCGCAGCAAAGGCGATCGTGGGGGCAAAAATTTTTGAAAGAAAATTCCGGTTCTTTTTGTTGGGGCTTTCCGGTGGGGAGCCCGGGAGTAAGGGGCTTGGGCCTTTTGGGGCTAGAGAGGGGTCAGAACTGGGGTCCCTGGGCTTAACCCCCAAAAAAACTAAGGCGAACGTGGGTCAGAGAATGGGAAACCCGTCTTTGAAGTTTCCTGTCAGCGGGTCCAAAGGGTTTTTTGGGAAATAGGGGTTTGGAGCAAACAAGCAAGGAGTAGAAAAAGGGGTGTTTTGGTTTTTTTTGGGGCCCGCGAATGTCTTTCGTCAAGGAGGGGAGGGCCCCGTAGTCTGTCGTTTTCCCCAAAATTTTTTCTATCTGGGGCCCGTCACCCGAGCCTCTTTTCCCTACAGATTCACGCAGGGACTCTAACGGGCAGGAGAGACTCGCTTGTTTGGCCCAATTTCCCCCCATCTGACACAAGCACCCAGCCAAAACGCGCCTTGGGTTTTGGAAAAACGCTGCCCCCTTTTAAATAAGTTTTTTTTTTTGCTGCCCAAAAAGAGGGCTAGAGGAGAGTAAGTTTTTCAGAGGGCGTATTAGGGGTTTGTAGAGGGGTAGTTTTGGGGGCGTTTAAAAAGGGGATGTTTTTAGCTTTTAAGGCCCCGCAAGGGGCCTTTTCTACTTTTTGCATGCCTTGAGTGAAAGTGTCCGGTTTAAAAGAAGAAAGGGAGTCAAGATTAACGCCAAGGACAGTGGGCAGATTGTGGAAAAAGGGAAGTAAGTGGGGGGTGCACTGTTCTGAGTTCGACAGGTAATGGGGGATCACGTTTTCCCGTAGTTTAAAAAACGTAATGCTGGGTTTTGATGCAATGGTTTTGATCCTCCCCTTTTTGTTCCCCGATGGGTATTTCCCCCCAAACCCCATTTTTTGTGTTTTTTGTGTGATGTATTATATTGGCATGAGTTGGGTAAGTTTTTTTAATGGGCGTCTGCATAGGCAGTGTGATGGAGTTGGGGTATAAAAGGGTTGGAAAGTCGTTTGTGGATAAAATGTAGAGGGTAGGGGAAAGGACAGATCCCTGGGGTAATCCAGCATTAGTGTGAAGTAGTCAGAGTAACAGCCTAGGAATTTGTTCTCATGGTACGGCCCGTCTGGGAAAGTTGCAGAGGAGTTTACGAGTATTGAGAGGCAGGTTGAAGTTAGTGCAGAGTTTGTACTTGAGCCCCCTCGTGCCACACAGTGTCAAAAGTTTTTTTAAACGTCTTTTGAAACCCAGGGCTGTCCTGTTTCTTTGTTTTGTGTTTATGTGGATTGTAGTTGAGAATGATGTTAATGGCAATCCTTTGTGGATCTGTGTGTTCTGAAGCCAAACTGGCCATCTGAAAGTAGAGAATTATGTTCCAGGTATCTGCGAAGGCGATGATTAATGAGTTTTTCAAAGAGTTTTTCCTAAAGTTCGAGGAGGCTGATAGGGCGATAGTTTCTAGGGTCAGAGTGGTCCTTATTGGGGTTTTGGAAGGAGGATAGCAGTACAGCTTTGAAGAGGGAAGGGAAGTATCCAGAGGCAAGGGAGGCATTGAGGAGGTTTGTGTAGGCAGTAATGATAGAGTCAGAAGGTTTCAGGATAATATGGTTTAGGCCAGAGGCACCAGGAGCCTTTTGGGGGAAGGTGTCTGAGGAGAGTTTTAATGTCTGTGTTGGTGAAAGGAGTGTCGAGTTCTTGGGAGGAGAATAAGAGTGTCTAGATGTATGTGGCTGTCTGGTGTTGTTTCTTGTGTGTGGTGCATTTTTCCAGTGGTTCTATGTTCTGAATGTGTTGAATAACGTTAGGGTGAGGTGGTTGAGTCTAACTGTTGCATATGTGTCTTACCTAACAACCTGTCCCGGGATTGTATACCATTTTGATGTTCATACTGACATAGTCATTATACTGACTAGTTGACATAGGTATAATGACAATAGAGCCATTATACTGACATAGTCATAACTGACTAATGACATAGTAAATGATCATAGTCCATTATACTGAATGGAATCGGGAGCGATACCTGGAGAGTACCATCCTGTGTATTGGCGCAATCATTGTTACTAGCACTACGCTTAAACAATGTATCGTCTGATCGGGTACAAATAACTGACATTTTATCTTGATGTATCACCTCACTTTATGGGTGCTGCCTCACTGAGGTCAGGTGACATCTTAAATGAGTGTCCACCTGAATCTCTTGCTGCACACATGAGGCCTTCATTTTCCTCTATGATGAGTCAAGATCAGCAAGACAGAGCGGTCCACGTGTGTAAACGAGGTATGCAAGGAAAAAATTGAATATCAGATGAAGGTGAAGGAGTATAAAGAAGTGAATTCTCTTCTAGAGATATTTGAGAGGACGTTCTCGGATGGATGGGTATATGAAGACGAGGTAAACTGATGAAAATTACAGGTGGGTGTTGCATTAGGATCTTGTGGACACCAAAGAACATTGATGAAATTAAGACACCTGAGCAACCATCCTGGGTATCTATATGTAGAGACGTATCGTCGTTCGCCAATCCATGTGCTTATAATCAATACAAATTACAGGACATAACTTGGAAGACAGGAAGACTATATTCAGAAAATGAGGTAATCCGTCCCTCAACCTAGGATGAATGCGAAAACTAAGAACATTACCATGAGGCCAAAAAAAGAAAAGCATAGAGTAATAGTAGAACCAATCCTCATGGATGACACATGAGTTTTGGAATGTTGCAGCAGAAGGAAGGCAGAGGCATGGAGATGTCTGGAAGTTAGTGGTTGTGAGGTGCGGAGTTTCCTAATTATAATTCAGAGGACAAGGAGGGTTGTTGAAGTGGTTTTGGTCATTTAGAGAGGTTTGTCGCGAGCAAAATAGGATTACTTTACCATGGATGTAACCCACTGATTTATTTCCGGGATCAACGCCCCCCGCTTGCCCCGGTCCATGACCAGCACTCCCAAATGGATCAGGGGCCTGAACAACAAGGCTGTTTACAGGGCTGCCGCACGCATTACAACTTAACGAGCCACAGTCCGGCTGAACCGGCACTGACTTTAGGTATCCTGTCCCAGCTCTCTCATGAAGGCTCCAGGGGTTTATTGGCAGTTACCCCTAATGCTTTAGAGGGAGGCTGTTGGACAGGTCCCTATGGGCCCCGAACACTTATGGATGTTTTCCCTCAGTGTACCGAAAGGCGCCTCCAACTTTTAATTGGGGCATTTTGTCATTGCGCTGCCCAGTCGTTTTCTTCGTAGGAGTGATTTCTGGTGTGCAGAATTTTGGACCATCCTTTCCCTGGATTTTTCCAAGTGTAGATTATGATATATCTCTCTCTCCTGCGTTCCAACGAGTACAATTCAATGTGCTTCCAACGATTCCCTAGTAGTTAAGAGGCATGACAGAACTTATACATGCAGTAAAGATCTCTGTACACTCTCAAGAATCTGCGATGTTCCATTTGCATTGAATGAGATGTTAATGTACTTGGAGGGTTTATAAACCTGTAGTGGAGGAGAAAGTTATAAGGTCTACCTACGAAAGGATGGAAGGGAGGGGGTACAGGAGGTTATGTGCCAAGGGGCTTGACATACAGAAGGTTACGCGTGATAGTTCAAAGACATGAGTAGAGAAGACGAAAGTTTTTTTTTTTTTTTTATTTGACGACCTGTTTGGAGGTGTGAGCGCAGGGTAATAATTATTGTGAAGGGATTTCAAGAAACAGGACACTCGGAGCTCGAGTGCTCGAGGTGGGAACTAAGAAAAGTGGTTTCACACAAATGAGGGTTCAAGAATATATTGGTCTTAGAGTAAAGCAACTTAAACTGTTGTATCTACGCGCCTCTGTATAAGACAGTGACAGTGAGAATGATATTGAAAGTGTTCTTTTTTTTGAGGTTATCCCTGTTTTCGTTGGGTGACGGCCAGGCGTCGGCAGCGTGTCCTTAAATTACGTTGTAATAAGCAACTGGTCAGTGAATAACCAAGCGTGGCAAAGGATCGAACTTGCGGCCCGTAAATTGGACAACCTGACGCTCTTTCAATTGTTCATTCAAACACTTTCTTCCCTTCTCTCACATGCGCAGAGGCAATTTACCAAGATTTCAACACCAAGTAATTGAGGGGGAAATTTTTTGAGGAACGTAGCGTTTTAACGCTTTTCATTTACAACCTTAGAGAGACAGCTAAGCGTCAGCCATTGTTCCCCACCCCTCCTGTCCCTTCAATCCTCCTTGTCTAGGTTTAACGGACGGCCCAACACAGAAAAGTTTAACGAAAAAAATAAATAGGTCATCCTAATGCTTGCACATCTATTCACTGTTCAACTAGTCAAGTGCCATATGAGAATATTCCACAGTATCCTGAATATTCCTCAGTATCATGATCAGTCCCTCCCTAACACTATTGAATATTCAATCACTGTTCAACCATTATATCCTGAAAAGTCTTCAAACACACGAATATTACTACAGCAATCCTCAGTGATATCCCTGAAAGGTCCTCAATATTTTTTTTTTATCCCACTGGCCGATTCCCACCAAGGCAGGTTGGCCCGAAAAAGAAGAAACTTTCATCATCATACAAACCCTCACTGTCTTCCTATAGGTGTTGTTACACAATGAGTATTAAACTGCAACATTAACACCCCTCCTTCAGATGCAGGCACTGTACTTCCTCCATCTCCAGGACTCAAGTCGCGTTCATGCCGGATTCCCTGAATCCCTTCATAAATGTTTACTTTACTCACACTCCAACAGCACGTCAAGGTATTAAAACCAATTGCTCCATATCAAACCTATGCAAACACTCTCACGTCCACAATATCATCTGAATATTACTCCAGTATTCATAATATCCTGGAATAGTCCTATCGTTTGTATAACCCGTGAGCCTAAATTATATAAGAAATAGCCATCAAATTTTATGAAACATACGTTCATATAACCCTGACAGAGCACTGTTTTGGGTACAATGAACTGATACTGCTGGGTCCACCCTGGTGGTGACGCAATTACTACATAGCTGATTATATGCAATTCGGACACCATGGTCGCCTAATCGAGAAGTGAGTGAAAGTTGGGCTATGAATCTGGTTTCCAGTGGTATTAACCAGTATTTGTCCAGAGTATGAAATAACTGATTAAATAGAATTGATTAAGATACCATCCAACAGAGCTGGACGGTAACTTTTTAATTTCAGTTTTTCACTGTCTGATCTAGAAAACAGAAACAAAGCAAAATTTCATTCAATGCCACTATCACATCTTGAGGAGAAACTGATAGCGGATAGATAATGTAAACATTCAAGACAAGAAATGCAAGAACAAGTGATTATCCTTTTAAAAATCAAGATGGTTCTCTCTATGCTGGAAATACTGCTGTACATTAACACCTTCCAATATCATGGCAGGTAAAATAGCCTATCTAGAGCTTGTACAGAGAACCTTTAACTGCACATATAAGTTCCAACAAATACCTTAACTACTGGAACGCTTTTAAGCCATTACTGTTACTCACTCGAGTCACAGGCGAGAGAGATGCATCATAAACTACAAACCTGGAATGATCCTAGAGGGACTTGGTCCCTTAATCTGCCACCACCATGAAATCCCTACCCAACGAAAGCAAAAAGACTTGCCAGGCAATGCTATATACCCCAATAAAAAGTAGAGGCACCAATAGAAACATTAAGAGAAAACACCATAAAGTCCGTGTTCGGAAGACTTTTCAACACCCTGCACCCAGCTATAAGGAGAATTACCATTAGACCCCTGGTTGTCTCAAGAGGGACGGATACCGGGCTGGGGTCGTACCTTGAGATATGTGCGGTCAGCAGTAACGAATCGATTGAACCGAGGTGCCCCTGATTCACCTGGAGGAGGCCTGGTCAAAACCGTGCCGCGGGGGTTGAACCTAGGCATAACCCTCCAGTTGCTCCAGTATTAAAAAACATCCTGCATCATATAAAAACTAACCTGAACAATTAAAAAAAAACCGTCAAAAAAAAACCGTTAAAAAAAAAACTTCGTCATAAGAAAGTTTTCCAATAAAGCTGGAGTTTTAACACCATCTGTTACTAGGTAGATAAACAGCGACCATTAAGCAGCTAATTAGCACCATAAAACACCAAACCCTGTACATGAATCACATCATGCACCGTTAAACATGTACATGAAACACATCATGCAACCTTTGAACATCCTGTACATGAAGCACCATCATGTCAGATTAAACATGTACATAAGCGACCAATCATTGCACCTTTAAATCCTGTACAAGAAAGCGCCATCGATGTACTGTTAAACATGTACATGAAACAACTATCATCACCTTTGAACACCTGACATGAGCGCCATCATGCACCTTTATACATCCTGTACAGAAGCGCGCCATCATGTAACTGTAAACATGTACATGAAGCACCATCAAGCACCTTTAAACAGCTGTACATTTAATCGCCCATAATGTACTGTAAGCAACTTTCTAACAGAAGAACAAGCAGCAGCTCCATCGCGATTCAGACATTTGTTACTGCTCCTAATTTATTTAACAGAGAGACCTAATTCAATGATGGTGGGAGGGCACGAATCAGTGCCCTCGTTGTCGTCACGTAAACTATATAATTTCTTGGGTAAATTACCTGTAATTATTTTGTAACAGAATATTATCTCAATATTTTAGGGGGAACTAGATTAAAAAAAATTATTCGAGTATTATTGTGAGTTCAAAGTAATTTTGGACGACTGCTACAGTCACATATGAAAATAATAATCAGAAATATAAATTCTTCTGAAATGGTTAGAAATTTAAAAATGTGGTAAAATAAATAAAAAATTGTTAAATATCATTCCGAAATTGCTCTTTTTTCTCCCGCACTGCAATGAATCCACGTGGGGACCAATTAGTCTCATTTGCAATTTACTGAATTAATAGTATAAAAGAATATTATTCCTGTCTGAGTTTGTTTCACTCGTGTTTGTACATCATAATTACACTAGAAAAAATCCTCCTTAGTTTTTGATCTATGTCAACATACTCAAATTAATGACATACCTCAAATGTAATCCAAATCTTGTCTTGCAAGAATAATTAAATAAATGTGATTAGAAACATTTGTATTAAAGATTTTATTGTTATGCCGAACGTAGTAATGTGAATAGGTTGTTCCAAACAATAAATGTCTTCAAACAAATTTTTCCCGTGTTATGGAGTAAAATAAGTTACCTAGCGCATTGATTATGACACCAGGTTCTGGAATCTCAGAGCTTCCGGTAAAGAAACAAATGCTTAGAGCTTATGTCGCACACTGCAGGAGATAAATTATATTGGTAATATGACGAATAAACCGCTATTTTGCTCAGGGAGGATTATTATTATTAAACTCAAAAAGAACGCTGAGCCACAAGGAATATACAAACCCTTCTCAGGGAGAGCAAATGAGCGGTTCAAACCCTTGTCACTATACTGCACCTGGCTGACTGGACACCTTCGCTGTATCCCCCTGGCTGACTGACACCTTCCTGTATCCCCACCTTGCTGACTGACACCTCGCTGTATCCCACCTGTCTGACTGGACACGTTTCGCTGTATCCCACCAGGCCTGACTGACACCTTCGCTCTGCATCCCACCTGGCTTTACTGACGCGAACTTCGCTGAATCCTACCTGCTGAACTGACACCAGTTCGCTGTATCCCACCTGTGCTGACTGACACCATCGCTGTATCCCACCTGGCTGACTCTGACAACCTTTCGCTGTATCCACTGTGATGTTTGTTCTTACGTTAAGTATTCATCAGATTCTTGGCTCGCATATTAAATATTCTGCTGTCCTTGATACCTGAGACATTAACACAAACACCATCAACGATGCTCCAGCGCTGCAATACGGCCTATGGGTATCAAATTTCTCAGCATCTGATAAAAAAAATACAAAAAAATAAAAAATGTAATAGTTAATATCGTATTAAAGCAAACGATGAGAACAGACTTGAATAAAGGTATATATCATGCATTTAATATTAGTTATATCATGAATAACCTCTTAACTGAACGAGTTACTGCTATTACTAGACACAACTAATTTAATTTGATATAATAGTTATTTTAGCGGCAAAGACTTGGGTAATAAGATAAATTTCGTTCGGATTTTTAACACCCGGAGGGTTAGAAGCCACCCAGGGTAAACCCAAGAAATCAGTGCGTCATCGAGGCTTGGGTCTAACTTATTTCCATGGGGTCCTTAATCTTGTCCCCCAGTGATGCGACCCACCACACCAGTCGACAAACACCCAGAGTACCTATTTGTGCTGCTAGGTGAACAGGACATACGGTGTAAGGAAACGTGTCGAAGTGTTTCCACCCGCCGGGAATCGAACCCGGGCCCTCCCGATGTTGTGAAGCGGGAGCTTTAGCCACCAGGCCACCGGGGTATGTTCTCCAGATTCCCTTTATTTTAAAACATATTGGAGCTAATTATAATGGAGATACAAACGTATTTAGGAAGTAACGACATATTTATTTTTTCATGATTCATAAAATAAATCTATATAAAGCAATGTGAAAGGAAAACTGGCAAAGAAATATAAAATTTCCGACAGATCTCTTCGTTTTTTGTTTTTTCCTCTTCTGATTACGTAAGTTACATTTAAAATACATTTCCTTGTACAATTTTTACTTTTCACTGGTAAATTTGTAGGCCAGTTTCATTGATAGTTTCTAAATTTTAATTATTAATAATAATTAAAGATTAGGCCGTTATTCTCTCTCCCGGCCCGGGCTTGTCCAAGTGGTGGCCCGGCCTTGGCTCCCTCTTTAGGGAGATGGTCTGAGAGCCTTAAGTCTGCCCATGGGAGGGAGGCACAAGACTCCCCCCCCTCCATCTTTGGGACTAACTGTCCCCAGGCCTAGCCCACAAGCTAGGCCTCTCTGGTCTGCCATTCATCCCGCCTCAAGGGGGTCTAATGGGAATGACAGTCTTATGAGCTAAGAGGCTCGGCTCGGCACCTAACCCTACCCTAGAAGGGTTAGGCATAGTATCGATGTAAATGTTTAAACAGTTTTCCCTAGGACTTGTTTGCGTTTCCTCCTCGTGTTTTCATATTCTTTTTCAAATTCTTGTGGTGTTTATTCAAAGTTTTTTTTTTTTTTACATATCTTCAGAAATCTAGTTCAAGAAAATTTTAATTCAAAGATTTATTTCCTAAAATTGGGAAATGGTATTATTTAGATGCCAGCGTTTTCGGAATGATTCATATGTCAATTAAGTGTGGTCAGAGCAATGCACAGCCATGTTTGATTCACCAATATCACCTCTAAATCTCAACGAAACAAATAATCAAATTGTCAAGATCAGAACTTCCTCAGGAAAGGAATTAGTATAATTAATTATTGGTTTTATAATTTTTCTGAAAACAAAATTAAATATATCAACAAACTTGACGATAGATATGACTGGTAATGGAAATACCCGTTGTGCTACATTGAAAGATATGCAACAATCTTTGTCACTCGCCAGTATACTGAACCGAATAGCAAAGTGATTCTGAGAAATGCATTCTGGTGTCTGAAAATGAGTAGCACATTGTACCATTGATGTAGATTTTAGTTATACTAAGCAGATGGAAAAAACGACAGAGTCATAAAAAACCTATGTTTACAAACTTTTTTCAGAGCTATAAAAAAGGTGAACAATTGCAACAGAAGTGAGAAGAAAGAGAGAAAGAGAGAGAGAGAGAGAGAGAGTAGAAATAGAGAGAGAGAGAGAGATGAGAGAGAAGAGAAGAGAGAGACAGACATACAGAGAGAGAGATTGAATGCTTCAACGGACTAAAAACAAAAGAAAATTACGAACCAAAAAATGTCACTACATCACCTGAAAAAGTTAGATACTCAAAATCAAAAATGGACGCAATATTTCAGGAATTAAAACATCTTATGACAAAGGTGATAACTTCGCCAGAAGATGGCATACATTTCTCGCCACATACTGAAGCAAACATCGCCGTTTATATGTATCTAAAGATAACTCTCTTATCTAGGGTGGCCCTTAAAAGCCGAGCCGGATCGCCTCGTACGCAAAAACAACAAGAACCATCACTTGCTCAATAGAAGGAGAACATTATTTCTTTTATCCATTACCTCAGCGAATTTAATCTGAGCATAACTAAAAATATACATCATGTGATTTTTAAAATGTTTGTTAAAACCAATACTAAATTACCCTGTGATGTTTTATGGATAATGTTAGGTGAAGCTATTAATTACTTTTGGTCCAATAATATCTGTTTCTTTAAGCATTGTTACTGAAAAAATATCTAATGCTATCTGTACACACGAATTTTTGGAAAATTAAATACAGTGGGACCCCCGTTAACGATATTTGGGGGTGTTTCACGGTGCGGCCTGAAGATGTTCAGGTCAAGTAACTGACCGAATTGTTCCCATAAAAATATTGTGAAAGTTAGAGTTAGGAGTCCATTTCAGACCCCCAAACATACATGTACAAAACGCACTTACATAAAGAACACTTACATAATTGAGTCCCCGCATTCGAGGTAATAGTTATGCGGGGGGTCCACTGTATTTAATGGAGGTCGACCTATTTCGGCAAGTTATATGCATATTTAGTACAACGTAATTATATACATACATCATTCACTCCCGTCACTGAGTCTTTCCAGAGACGCGGCTGCACTCAATTATAAGAAGTGCCAACACACCAACATCACGTGAAGTCCTAAAAATTCCCATTTGGTCTCCATTTTGGCTCCTACCTAACACAATCACGCATGCTTGCTGGAATTCCAGACCCTCAACACTAAAACTGCTTTAATTTAAAATAACGGAAAAAAACGACCCCCACTCTCCAACCTTTCCCTATTAAAGTAAAAGGAAACAAGTGTGCAACTAAGTGACCATTTATTGTGTGCAACGTTTCGCTCTCCAGGAGCAATATCAAGCTTGATAAAGCTCCTGGAGAGCGAAACGTTGCCACAATAAATGTCACATTAGTTGCACTTGTGTCCTTTTACTTTACATATTGTCGGTAATTCTACCAACTTTATTAACAACCTTTCCTAGGCTGACCTCTATCCCGCCTTCCCTTCACTAATGATTGATACACTCTCAAAAGTCATTCTATTTTGTTCCATTCTCTCTACATGTCCTAACCATCTCAATAACCCGTCTTCAGCCCTCTGGATAATAGTTTTGGTAATCCCACACCTCCTAATTTCCAAACTACGAATTCTCTGCATTATAATCACACCACAAAATGCTCTCAGACATTACATCTCTCAGATGTCATGTCGTGGAGAATAAGTAAAAGTTGGTCAATTAGCAAAAGCTCATTAAAACTGTTTCTAAAATTTTCTCTTATACTTTGAGATAGGTTGGTAGACAGCAACCACCCAGGGAAGTACTACCGTCCTACCAAATGACTGTAAAACAGAAACCTGAAACTGTTTTGCATGATGGTAGGATTGCTGGTTACTTTTTCTGTCTCATAAACACGCTAGATAACAGGGATATCTTGCTACTCCTACTTACACTTTGGTCACACTTCACAGACACGCACATGCATATATATATTCATACATCTAGGTTTTTCTCCTTTTTCTAAATAGCTCTTGTTCTTCTTTATTTCTTCTATTGTCCATGGGGAAGTGGAAAAGAATCTTTCCTCCGTAAGCCATGCGTTGTCGTATGAGGCGACTAAAATGCCGGGAGCGATGGGCTAGAAACCCCTTCTCCTGTAGACATTTACTAAAAAAGAGAAGAAGAAAAACTTTATAAAACTGGGATGCTTAAATGTGCGTGGATGTAGTGCGGATGACAAGAAACAGATGATTGCTGATGTTATGAATGAAAAGAAGTTGGATGTCCTGGCCCTAAGCGAAACAAAGCTGAAGGGGGTAGGGAGTTTCGGTGGGGGGAAATAAATGGGATTAAATATGGAGTATCTGAGAGAGTTAGAGCAAAGGAAGGGGTAGCAGTAAATGTTGAAGGATCAGTTATGGAAGGAGAAAAGAGAATATGAATGTGTAAATTCAAGAATTATGTGGATTAAAGTAAAGGTTGGATGCGAAAAATGGGTCATAATAAGCGTGTATGCACCTGGAGAAGAGAGGATGTAGAGGAGAGAGATTTTGGGAGATGTTAATGAATGTATAGGAGCCTTTGAACCAAGTGAGAGAGTAATTGTGGTAGGGGACCTGAATGCTAAAGTAGGAGAAACTTTTAGGGAACATAAGAACATAAGAAAGGAGGAACACTGCAGGAGGCCTGTTGGCCCATACTAGGCAGGTCCTTTACAATTCATCCCACTAACAAAACATTTGCCCAACCCAATTTTCAATGCTACCCAAGAAATAAGCTCTGATGTGAAAGCCACTCAAACCAACCCAAATTTGAAACTTCCCAAAG
>NW_026506325.1:0-2500 GCF_026875155.1 Cherax quadricarinatus
AAAAGAGACCTGGACAGACTGGACAACTGCAGACAGAGTATAGGCTAGGTAGCCAAAGACAATAAACCTCGCTCAAGGAGAAAGATCTTGGAGTGAGTATAACACCGAGTATGTCTCCGGAAGCACACAACAACCAGGTAACTGTTGTAGCATATGGGCGCCTGACAAACCTGAGAATAGCGTTCCGATACCTTAATAAGGAATCGTTCAAGACACTGTACACCGTGTACGTCAGGCCCATACTGGAGTATGCAGCACCTGTTTGGAACCCGCACTTGAAAAAGCACGTCAAGAAACTAGAGAAAGTGCAAAGGTTTGCGACAAGGTTAGTTCCAGACCTAAGGGGAATGTCTTATGAAGAAAGGTTAAGGGAAATCGGCCTGGCGACACTAGAGGACAGGAGGGTCAGAGGAGACATGATAACGACATATAAAATACTGCGCACAATAGACAAGGTGGACAAAGACAGTATGTTCCAGGGAAGGGACACAGAAACAAGAGGTTACAATTGGAAGTTGAAGACACAGATGAATCTCAGGGATGTTAGGAAGTATCTCTTCAGCCACAGAGTAATCAGGAAGTGGAATAGTTTGGGAAGCGATGTACTGGAGGCAGGATCCATACATAGCTTTAAGCAGAGGTATGATAAAGCTCACGGTTCAGGGAGAGTGACCTAGTAGCGACCAGTGAAGAGGCGGGGCCAGGAGCTTGGACTCGACCCCTGCAACCTCAACTAGGTGAGTACAACTAGGTGAGTACACACACACACACACACACACACACACACACACACACACACACATACACAGATGAGGAGGAGGTGAAGAAACTGCTAAGAGACATCGATACCTCAAAGGCAATGGGACCGGACAACATCTCCCCATGGGTCCTTAGAGAGAGAGCATATATGTTGTGCGTGCCACTTACCACAATCTTCAACACGTCCCTGGAAACTGGGCAACTACCTGAGGTCATGGAAGACGGCAAATGTAGTTCCCATTTTTAAAAAAGGAGACAGAAAAGAGGCACTAAACTATAGACCTGTGTCATTGACGTGTATAGAACGCAAAGTTATGGAGAAGATTACCAGGAGGAGAGTGGTGGAGCACCTGGAGTGGAACAAGAGTATAAATGCCAACCAGCACGGATTCATGGAAGGCAAATCCTGGTCACAAACCCTTTCCCTGGAGTTTTATATAAAAAAAACAGAAGTAAACACGAGAGAGAGGGGTGGGTTGATTGCATCTTCTTGGACTGCAAGAAGGCCTTTGACACAGTTCCTAAAAAGAGATTAGTGTAGAAGCTAGAGCATCATGTGCATATAACAGGAAGGGCACTGCAATGGATCAGAGAATACCTGACAGGGAGGCAACAACGAGTCATGGTACGTAATGATGTATCACAGTGGGCACCTGTGACGAGCGGGGTCCCACAGGGGTGGGTCCTAGGACCAGTGCTATTTTTGGTATATGTGAACGAAAATGAGGGAAAGGGGTTAGACTCAGGAGTGTCCCTGTTTGCAGATGATGTGAAGCAATGAGGAAATTAAATCAGATGAGGACCAGGCGGACTCAAAGAGACCTGGACAGACTGACACCTGGTCCAGCAAATGGCTTCTCGAATTTAAATTTCCTGCCAAATGCAAAGTCATGAAGCTAGGGCAAGGGCACAGAAGACCACCTACAGAGTATAGGCTAGGTGGCCAAAGACTGCAAACCTCACTCAAGGAAAAAGATCTTGGGGTGAGTAATACACCGAGCATGTCCCCGGGAAGCACACATCAATCAGATAACTGCTGCAGCATATGGGCGCCTGACAAACCTGAGAACAGCATTCCGATACCTTAGTAAGGAACCGTTCAAGACACTGTACGCCGTGTATGTCAGGCCCTACTGGAGTAGCAGCACCTGTTGGAACCCGCACTTTATAAAGCACGTTCAAAACTATAGAGAAAGTACTAAGGTTTGCGACAAGGTTAGTTCCAGAGCTAAGGGGAATGTCCCATGAAGAAAGAAAAAAGGGAAATCGGCCTGACGACACTGGAGGACAGGAGGGTCAGGGAACATGAAAACGACATATAAAATACTGCGTGAAATAGAACAAGGTGGACAAAGACAGGATGTTCCAGGGAGGGGACACAGAAACAAAAGGCCACAATTGGAAGTTGAAGACACAAATGAGTCAGAGAGATATTAAGAAGTATTTTCTTCAGTCATAGAGTTTTAAGGCAGTGGAATACCTAAAAATGACGTAGTGGAGGCAGGAAAACCCTACACCAGTTTAAGACGAGGTTTGATAAAGCTCATGGAGCGGGGGGAGAGAAGGCCCAGTAGCAACCGGTGAAGAGGCAGGGCCAGGAGCTAAACTCGACCCCTGCAACCACAAAAGGAAGTACAAATATTTTAGCCACACACACACACAACACCCCACACACACACACACCACACACACACACACACCATACACACAACACACACATAACCACACATACCACACACAC
>NW_026506325.1:5000-12500 GCF_026875155.1 Cherax quadricarinatus
ACACATACACACACACACATACACCACCACCATACACACACACACACACACACACACATAGGCACCACACACTCATACACACGCACCACATACCACACACACACCACACACACAACACACACACACACCCCACACACACACACACACAACACATACACACACACCCCATACACTCACACACACATACACACACACACCACACACATAACACACACAAATCTAGTCCCATCCCTTTTAAAAAAAGGGGACAGACATAACCTTAAACTACAGACCTGTGTCACTGGCATGTGTAGTATGCAAAATCATGGAGAAGATTATCAGGAGAAGAGTGGTGGAACACATAGAAAGGAACGATCTCATCAACAGCAGCCAACATGGTTTCAGGACGGGAAATCCTGTGTCACAAACCTACTGGAGTTCTATGACATGGTGACAGCAGTAAGACAAGAGAGAGAGGGGTGGGTGGATTGCATTTTCTTTGACTGCAAGAAGGCGATTGACACAGTTCCACACAAGAGATTGGTGCAAAAACTGGAGGACCAAGCAGGGATAACAGGGAAGGCACTACAATGGGATCAGGGAATACTTGTCAGGAAGACAGCAGCGAGTCATGGTACGTGGCGAGGTGTCAGAGTGGGCACCTGTGACCAGCGGGGTCCCACAGGGGTCAGTCCTAGGACCAGTGCTGTTTCTGGTATTTGTGAACGACATGACGGAAGGAATAGACTCTGAGGTGTCCCTGTTTGCAGATGACGTGAAGTTGATGAGAAGAATTCACTCGATCGAAGACCAGGCAGAACTACAAAGGGATCTGGACAGGCTGCAGACCTGGTCCAGCAATTTGGCTCCTGGAGTTCAATCCCACCAGTGCAAAGTCATGAAGATTGGGGAAGGGCAAAGAAGACCGCAGACGGAGTACAGTCTATGGGCCAGAGACTACAAACCTCACTCAAGGAAAAAGATCTTGGGGTGAGTATAACACCAGGCACATCTCCTGAAGCGCACATCAACCAAATAACTGCTGCAGCATATGGGCGCCTAGCAAACATCAGAACAGCATTCCGACATCTTAATAAGGAATCATTCAGGACCCTGTACACCGTGTACGTTTGGCCCATATTGGAGTATGCGGCACCAGTTTGGAACCCACACCTAGCCAAGGACGTAAAGAAACTAGAGAAAGTGCAAAGGTTTGCAACAAGACTAGTCCCAGAGCTAAGAAGTATGCCCTACGAGGAGAGGTTAAGGAAAATCAACCTGACGACACTGGAGGACAGGAGAGATAGGGGGGACATGATAACGACATACAAAATACTGAGAGGAATTGACAAGGTGGACAAAGACAGGATGTTCCAGAGATTGGACACAGTAACAAGGGGACACAGTTGGAAGCTGAAGACACAGATGAATCACAGGGATGTTAGGAAGTATTTCTTCAGCCACAGAGTAGTCAGTAAGTGGAATAGTTTGGGAAGCGATGTAGTGGAGGCAGGATCCATACATAGCTTTAAGCAGAGGTATGATAAAGCTCACGGCTCAGGGAGAGTGACCTAGTAGCGATCAGTGAAGAGGCTGGGCCAGGAGCAAAAACCCCAACTAGGTGAGACAACTAGGTGAGTACACAAACATACCACACGCACAAAAACATACACACACACACACACACATCCACACACACACATATACAAACACAACACACACAAAATAAACACACACAACACCAACACACACAACACACACACACATACAACACACACCCAACACATACAACACACACATACAACACACACACATACACACCCCCCCAACACTGCACACAACCACATACATACACACACAATACACACCCCAACACACACACACATCACACATCAACATACATCACACCCCACCACACACACACAACACACAACACACACACACACACACACACCACACATCATACACACAACACACACATACATACACACACACACACACAACACACACACACAATACACACACCACACATTAACACACACATACACACAACACACAGTGGAGACAGTTAGTGGGTCACAACGCCGGGCCCCGAGGTCTTAGTGTTTTTAGGGCGTTTTTTAGAGCTAGAAGCAACCAGTGTTAGTGAAAACGTCGTGAACAACCCTACAATGAAAACCCAATGTATTAAAAAAAAATAAAAAAATAAACGAGAGAAACCTAAAATTATACAAAAAAATTTTCAAAGTGCCAGTTCGTTGAGGCCTAGGGGGCACCGTTCCCACATTGTTACATATATACAAAAGTACAAAGCGAGGACTAAAGAGAAAAGACCAAAAGAATTAAGGAAGGGTGGTAACGACAAAATGTGATGTACCACAGCGTGAACAAGCAGCCAAAGGGGATATATTATGTTTTAATAAAAATAAAGCAGAGGGGGTGGCAGCATAGGCCTGGGGGAGTAGCGCCCCCCTAACAGGTTGGGTGTCATCACAAATAAGTAGTTATTTACCAAAAGGAAGGTAAATAAAAAGTAGCGTATACAAGTGATAAGTGTGGTAAATGAGGACTCACAACAAAAAAAGAAAATTTTAAAGCCGAAAAAAAGTAACGGCGGAAGGCGAGGTGTACGAGTCATCGTACAGCGAACTCGTAAAATCAGGCATCTGGAAGGACGCCCCCTCTGAGTAAGGTACAAATCACTTGTTTGTGGGGCGGGAAGTCTGAGGTAGAGCCGCCCGGCGGACACGGGTAGTGCTATCTTAACCCTGCTCAAGAGCGATTTATCATACAAAAAACACCTAGCAGTAGTAGGAAGAAAAATTTTTGGTAGGAAAAAGGACAAATGGAACACCCCTGACAACAGTTTCGGGAGATAATGTTTTGGGACACAAAGACAGTAAAACCTGAGAAGCAAGTATTGGGTACACATGTAGTAAAAAGGGAATGCATAACGGGGTTGAAAGAGTGATTGTTAAAAACCGCTAGATTTATTATTAAACTACTCTCAGTGTTAATGAATCTCATTTATTAGGGTACACAAAAGTGATTTGTTTTTTCGGGGACTAAAAACAAGTGAGTGCCACACCACGAACGCGCGAACCAACATAATGGGGGGCCGGGGCTTTTTTTCCGACCCCTGAAACCAAAGGGTGGTGCACACAGCGTCCGGGGAATTTTGACCGTCCCCCCCGGCCCCCCCACAAAAACCCCTACTCCCCACCTTTCCCCCTGCCAAAACCTTCCCCCCCCCACCGCCACCAAAACTCCCCCCCTTTTTCCCCCCCCCCTCCCCCCCCCCCCCTTCCTCCTCCCCCCTTCCCCCCTCCCCTTCCCCTCCTTCCCCTTCCTTCCCCCCCCACTCCCTCTCCACCCCTCCTCTCCCCCCCCTTCCACCTCCCCCCCGCCTCCCCTTCCCCCTCCTCTCCTCCCCCCCTACCTTCCCCCCCTTTCCCTTCCCCCCTCTCCCCTCCCTCCCCCCCCCTCCCCCCCTCCCCCCCCCCCACCCCCCCTCCCCCCCTCCCCCTTCCTCCCCCCCCCACCTCCCCCCCCCCCCCCCACCTTCCCCCCCCCCCCCCCCTCCCCCTCCCTCCCCCCCTCCCCCCCTCCCTTCTCCCCCCCCCCCTTTCCCCCCCCCCTTTTTCCCCCCCCTTTTTTTCCACCCCCCCCCCCACCCCCTTTTTTCCCCCCCACCCCCCCCCCCCCCCCCCCCCCCCCCCCCCCACCCCCCCCCCCCCCCCCCCCCCCCCCCCCCCCCCTTTTTTTTTTTCCCCCCCTTTTTTTTTTTTTCCCCCCCCCCCCCAAAAAGTTTTTCCCCCCCCCCCCCCCCCCCCCCCCCCCCCCCCCCCCCCCCCCCCCCCCCCCCCCCCCCCCCCCCCCCCCCAAAAAACCCCCCCCCCCCCCCCCCCCCCCCCCCCCCCCCCCCCCCCCCCCCCCCCCCCCCCCCCCCCCCCCCCCCCCCCCCTTTTCCCCCCCCCCCCCCCCCCCCCCCCCCCCCCCCCCCCCCCCCCCCCCCCCCCCCCCCCCCCCCCCCCCCCCCCCCCCCCCTTTTTTTTTTTTTTCCCCCCCCCCCCCCCCCCCCCCCCCCCCCCCCCCCCCCCCCCCCCCCCCCCCCCCCTTTTTTTTCCCCCCCCCCTCCCCCCCCCTTCCCCCCCTCCCCCCCCCCCTTCCCCTTCCCCCCCCCCCCCTCCCCCTCCCCTCCTCTCCTTCCCCCCTTCTCCCCCTCTCTCCCCCCATTCTTCCTTTTTCTTCCCCCCTTTTCCCTTTTCCCCTTCCCCTCTCCCCCCTCCTTCTTCCCCCCCCCCTCCCCTCCCCTCCCCTCTCCCCCCCTTCCCCCCTCTCTTTTCCCCCACTCTCCCTCTCCCCCCCCCTCCCCCTCTCCCCCCTTTTCCCCCCTTCCCCTTCCCTCTCTTTCCTCTCTCTCCCCCTCGCTCCTCCCCTCTCTCCCTCCTCTCCCCCCCTCTCTCCCCCCCTCCTCTCCCCCTCTCCTCTCCCTCCCTCTCTCCCCCCTCTCTCTTCCCTCTCTCTCCCCCTCTCTCTCCCCCCCCCTCTCTCTCCCTCTCTCTCCCTTCTCCCCTCCCCTCCTCTCCCCTCTCTCTATTTTTCCCCCTCTCTTCTCCCTCTCTCTCTCCCCTCACTCTCCCTCTCTCTCCCCTCTCTCTCTCCCCCTCCTTTCCTCTCTCTCTCCCCTCTCTCTCCTCTCTCCCTCACTCCCAAAACCCCCAATCTCTCACCCTCCTCCCCTTCTTAGGCTCCCCTCTCCATCTCTCCTTTTTCTCCTCTCATTCCCTTTTTCCCTCCCCCTCCTTTCCCCCTCTCTCTCTTTTCCCCCCTCTCCCTCTCCCTCTCTTTCCCCCTCTTTTTAACCCTTTCTCCCCCCCCCTCTATTTTCTCTCTCCCCCTTGTCTTACCCTCACCCCCCATACCCCTCTCCCTCTGTCCCCTTTTTCTCCCCTTTCTCTCTCCTCCTCTCCCTTTTTTTCCCCTTTCCTCTCCTCTCTCTCTACCCTTTCTTCCCCCCCCCAAAACCCCCCCCTCCGCACCTTCTTCTGGGGTAAAAAAAAAAAAAAAAAAAAAAAAAAAAAAAAAAAGAAATATGGTGGCCTTAGAGGACGGAAAAAAGATTGTGACGAACCAGGGGAAAGACTGGGATTAGAGCTCCAAAAAAGGGGGGAAAAAGGGGGGGAAGGAAGAAGTGGACTTGGTAAGAAAATGGAGGAGCGGATAGTGAAGAGTGCAGGAAGGGGGAATACATTTTCTTAGCAGCAGAAGCTAGGATACAGTGTTTAAAGAGAAACGAAAAGCCTGAAAACAGATTAGAGAATTAAATGACAATTCAGATGTGACATCAGAAATTAAAAGTCGGGCGCAGACAAGGGGTGGTAAGCAACAAAGGAACATACCGTACACGAAGGCCCTATCAACCCATGGGGGCCGGGAAAAAGACGATGAGCCATGAGATCAAGCGACGTCTGAAGACAATGATGGAAATTCAAATAGGCGCAAAAAGGGGGGGTGGTAAGCAACAACGGGAAACCCGTACACGAAGGCCCTACAGACCCAGGGGGCCAGGAAAAGGACGATAGACACTAAGATAAAGGACAGGTCCGAAACAAGGGGGGTTTGTTATATGCAGAGATTCTAACACCAAACTGCAGTAGCAAGGGACAGGGCCCAGGAAAGACGTCCACGAAAATAGAAGTTTCAGATATGACAGGGACTGAAGGCAAAACATTCAAGGGAAGGAAAAAAATGCCTCAGGGGAACAAAAGGGAGATCAGGGGGAGGGGGAAAAGGGGCGAGGTCAGTTTTTGTGTAGGGGCTCCAAGAACCAAAGGGGGGCCAAACTTTGAAGAAATAAAACAGGGGGAAAAAAAAGATTGAAGGCACATAAAAAAACAATAGGGGAGGCAATTGACCCAGTGACAAATTTTCAAGAATTGGGGGGTTTTGGGTGGAAGGATACGGCCTGTAGAAAAACTTTCAAGGAAGAATCATTCGAACCCGATTCTGCAAAGAAAGCAAGCTGAGGGAAAAAGAGGGGTCCCAGAAGTTCCCTCGACCGCGACGAACACAAGAAGAAAGGACTACACTGAAAGAGTTTGTACGAGAGCAAGGGGGAAACAGAAGCAATGAAATGACAGGACCCAACACAGGGGGAAAGGGCAAAAACACCCCACAGAATCCCCCACCAAAAACCCCCCCCCGAAACTTCCCAACGCAATGAGCAACCTAACTAAAACCCCACTCACTTTTCCCCTCTGCCCCAACCCCCTATCAAAAAACCTCACCCCAACGCTGTCCCTTAGGGGCTTCTGCCCCCCCCCCATCAAACAACCCCACCTAACCCAAAGCCCCATATGGCCCCCACCAAGGCTCTCGCTCCCCCAACCCAATATACTTGCATACCCCAAAGATAGAAAAGAAACTAAAGGTTTGGTACACAAACGCGGATGAATAACGAATAAACATGGGGTGGAATGAAAAAATAGGAAAAAAACCCCAGACATCATAGCAGTCACAGAAACAAAAACTCGCAGAACAAAAACAACCAATCTTCCCCAAAAGGTATCAATCCTGAAAAGATAGAAGGAGTAGAGGGGGGAGGGGTTGCCCCGCTCATAAAACACCAATGGGGATTTTAGGAAATGGAAGGGATTGACATATTGGGGAAAGAGACACATTGTAGGTACAATTTAGTCCGGAGAACATAAAGTAGTCATTGGGGTGATGTATAACCCACAAGAACTGCAGGAGGCCAAGAGAGGAGTCGAAAAAAAAACAGGGTGATGGGGACACATGGGTAGGTGGCAAGAAGAGTCACTCGAGCAGGCAAATTACTGGTAATGGGCGATTTCAACCCCGGGGGAAACGACTGGGAAAACCGACCCTGGGGGGCCCGAAACATGGGGAGCCAAGAGTTGGATGTGGTACTTTAAAACCCATGCATCAAATGTCAGGGACACAACCCGGAGAGAGGGGAGGGTGAGCCAGCAAGCTGGATCTTTTGTTCACCCTGAGCATTCAGACCTCGAGGGCATCACTTACGAAGGCCCCCCTTTGGGGCTACGATCATGTGGTTCTGGTTTTGGGCTATATAGTAGAGTTACAAGTGGAGAAGGGAACAGGAACTGAAGGGGGGAAGGCCCAAAAAAAAAGGGGGGACTAAAAAGGGATGAGAAACTTCCTGCAGGGGGTTCGTGGACAAGAAATGGAGGAAAATCATAAAAGGAATGATGGGAAAATGTGGCAACAAAGTGCAAGGAGGCAGAGGGGGAAATTTTTTTTCCAGGGAAACAGAAATAAATGGAAGACCAAAACGAGTCCTTGGGTTTTCCCAAGGGGTAGGAGCAAAAACTAAGTGCAACGGAATGGAAAAAGGGACAGAGGCATAGGACCCAGGAAAAAAAGGAGATTTTGTAAAGAGCCAGAAACGAGATGCGCAGTAAAGGGAGGCCCGCACAGTAAAAACACATGCATCGAAAGTCAAAATTTACCCGAAACTTTTTGTATACCAATTTG
>NW_026506325.1:17500-26583 GCF_026875155.1 Cherax quadricarinatus
TTCACCACACTCACACATTATCACTGCTTTTGCAGAGGTGCTCAGAATACAACAGTTTAGAAGCATATACGTATAAAGATACACAACATATCCCCCCAAACTGCCAATATCCCAAACCCCTCCTTTAAAGTGCAGGCATTGTACTTCCCATTTCCAGGACTCAAGTCCGACTATAAGAAAATAACCGGTTTCCCTGAATCCCTTCACTAAATATTACCCTGCTCACACTCCAACAGATCGTCAGGTCCCAAGTATCATTCGTCTCCATTCACTCCTATCTAACACGCTCATGCACGCTTGCTGGAAGTCCAAGCCCCTCGCCCACAAAACCTCCTTTACCCCCTCTTTCCAACCCTTTCGAGGACGACCCCTACCCCTCTTTCCTTCCCCTATAGATTTATATGCTTTCCATGTCATTCTACTTTGATCCATTCTCTCTAAATGACCAAACCACCTCAACAACCCCTCTTCTGCCCTCTGACTAATGCTTTTATTAACTCCACACCTTCTCCTAATTTCCACACTTCCGAATTTTCTGCATAATATTTACACCACACATTGCCCTTAGACAGGACATCTCCACTGCCTCCAACCGTCTCCTCGCTGCTGCATTTACCACCCAAGTTCACATCCATATAAGAGTGTTGGTACTACTATACTTTCATACATTCCCTTCTTTGCCTCCATAGATAACGTATTTTGACTCCACATATACCTCAACGCACCACTCACCTTTTTTCCCTCATCAATTCTATGATTAACCTCATCCTTCATTAATCCATCCGCCGACACGTCAACTCCCAAGTATCTGAAAACATTCACTTCTTCCATACTCCTCCTCCCCAATTTGATATCCAATTTTTCTTTATCTAAATCATTTGATACCCTCATCACCTTACTCTTTTCTATGTTCACTTTCAACTTTCTACCTTTACACACATTCTCAAACTCATCCCACTAAGCTTTGCAATTTTTCTTTAGAATCTCCCATAAGCACAGTATCATCAGCAAAAAGTAACTGTGTCAATTCCCATTTTGAATTTGATTCCCCATAATTTAATCCCACCCCTCTCCCGAACACCCTAGCATTTACTTCTTTTACAACCCTATCATAAATATATTAAACAACCAGGGGACTTACACATCCCGTCAAGACCTATTTTTAAACCGGAAGTATTCTCCCTCTCTTCTACACACCCTCCCTGAGCCTCCAAAATCCTCAAAAAAGTCTTTCACTTTAGTAACTTACCCCCTATTCCAAAACTTGCAACATCTCCACTTTGCTCCTCTATCCACTCTATCATATGCCTTTTTAAAATCCAAAAATGAAAAAAAACTTACCTACCTTTATCAAATAGTTCACAAATATGTTTCAATGTAAACACTTGATTACACATCCCCTACCCACTCTGAACCCTCCTTGCTCATCCGCAATTCACATTCTGTCTTACCTCTAATTTTTTCAATTAAACTCCCCTTATACTTTTCCGGTATACTCAGAAAACTTTTTCCTCTAAAATTTTTTTACAATCTCTTTTGCCCCTTTTCCCTTTTAAAAGGGGGACATACATGCTCCCCCGCCAATCCCTAGGTACCTTCCCCTCTTTTATAATTTATTAAAAAAAAGAAACCAACCACTCCAACACATACCATCCCCTGCTTTTAATTTTTCTGTCATGATCCATCATTCCAGCTGCTTTACCCCCTTTTTATTTACGTAATGCCCCCAGTACCTCCACCCCACTTACATTTGCTCTTTTTTCACCTAAAAATGGTATACCCCCTGGCCAGTGCTGAATTACCGCCTCCCTTTCTTCCTCACATTTAAAAGTTCCCAAAATATTCTCCCATCTACCTAATACCTCCCTTTTCCCCTCTACAAATCCCCTACCTTTTTTTTAAAGGGGAAATCAACTTTCCCTAGGCTTTCTTAACTTGTTTAAATCACTCCAAAAATTTTTTCTTATTTTCATTAAAATTTCTTGACAGTGCCCTTTTCCCCCTCTTTATTGCTCTCCCTTTTTCCTCTCTCCCCCACCTCTTCACCTTTCTTTTACTCTCCATTACTCGTCTTCTTTTAACACTTTTGTTTTTAATAAACCCCTCAACTACCTTTTTTTTTCTTTTATCACACCATTTACTTCATCATTCCCCCCAATCACTCCTCTTTCCCCCCCTGCCCCCACCCTCCTATAACCCAAAACTTCTGCCCCCCATTCTAAACTGCACTTTTAAAAAATTCCAACCCTTTCAACCCCCCCACTACTCACTTTTCACTAGCCCACCTTTTTGCCATGTCGCTTATATCTCGCCCGAACTCCCTCCTCCCTTAGTTTTTTACACTTTCACCTCCCCCTTACTTGTTGTTGCCCCCCTTCCTCTTTTCCCACTACCTCTTTCTCTAACTGTAGTACAACTAATAATGATCGATATATCATTGCCCCTCTTAAACATGTACACCCCGGAGCCTACCCATCAACCTTTTTCCACAATACATAACTAACAAACTACTTTCATTAGTCACATCTCCCTTGTATATTTTTTTTTTATCCCTTTTTTAAAAAATATGTATTACTTTTCCCAAATTTTTCTTTTCTACACATAGCTCAATTAAAGGCCCCCCATTTACATTTCCCCCCTGGCAAACCCCAAATTTACCTACTACTCCCTCCAAAACATTTTTACCCATTTTAGTTTTGGGAAACCCCCCAACCACCATTACTCTCACCTTGATTAAAAAACCCCCCACGCATTCACTGAACTTTCCCCAGAATCCTCCTCTCCTCTCATTCTATCTTCTCCAGGTGCATATACCTTACTATAACCCATTTTAAATCCAATCTTTTTTTTATCCAAAAATCCTTAAATTTTTATCTTTTTATTCTCCCTCTTTTCCTGCCATAGTTTATCCTTCAACATTATTGCTACTCCTTCTTTAGCCTAATGTTTTTGAAACCCCTGACCTAATCCCATTTATTTCCTCTCCATTGAAACTCTCCCCCCCCCCTTCAGTTTTGTTTCACTTAAAGCCAGGAAATCCATTTTCTTCTCATTCATAACATCCACAATCACTCTTTCTTATCTTTTTCCCACAAATCCCCCAAATTCAGACTTCCCATTTTGACAAATTTTCTTCTTCTTATTCTTTTTAGTAATCTTTACGGGGAAAAGGGGTTACTACCCATTTTTCCCCCGGCATTTTATTGACTTTTACAACACGCATGGTTTACGAGGAAAGATTCTTTTTCCACTTCCCATGGATAAAAAAGGAAAAGTAATAAGACCAAGAACTATTAAATAAAATAAAAGAAAACTCAGATAGTGTGTAAAATAAACTTCATGTATGTGTAGTGTGACCAAAGTGTAAGTAGAAGTACAAGACGTCCCTGTAATTTTGCATATTTAGAGCAGAAAAAAGGACACCGCAATCCTCCATCAGAAAAACAATTACAGGTTTTCTTTTTACACTCACATGCCAGGACGGTAGTACCCCCTGGGCGGTTTACTGTCACCAACTTTACTAGGAATATTTTAAAAAATATATATAAAATATATAATTATATAATAAAATATATTATATATATATATATATATATAATATATATATATATATGATAAATAAAAAATTTTAAATTATTTAAAAAAAATTATATATAAATATATATATAAATATAATATATATATAATGTTGTTTTGTGTGTGCTAGTAACTCCTTTTCGTATAAATTATAAAAAAAGAAAAACTTTATAAAAATGGGAATGTGAATGTGCTGGAGTAGTGTAATGTAAGAGTGACTACCAGTGTTATGAATGAAAAGAAGTTGGGTGTCTTTTGGGTCAAAGTGAAACAGTTTTTCAAGGGGGAGGGAAGTTTTGGTGGGATAAAATAAATGGGATTTTGGTCAGGAGTATCTGAGGGTTAAAGTAAGGAAGGGGTAGTAATAATAATTTAAAGGGTCAATTACGGCAATTTAAGAGGGAATATCAGGTTTTCATTCAAGAATTTTGTGAAAATTAAAATTTAAAATCCCTTTTGCGAAAAGTGGGGTGTACAGGAGTAAGAGACAGGGGTTTAGGGAATGTTTTGGGTTTTTTTGAAATTTTTTACCCAAAGTAGAGAGTAATTGTGGCAAGGGACATAATCCCGTATGAAAAGGAAAAAAGGTTGCGAGGGCGTGGTTTTTAAAATTTTTGGGTGCCATGCCAAGGTTATGAAATGGGGAGGCCTTCGAACTTTGTAAGAAAGGGATTTGGGAAAAGGCAATACACAGTTTAGAAAGAAGATAATAATACAAAAGAGATTTTATATAAGAGTAATAAAATATGTGTTTTGACTAGTATCAGAGGATAAATGGTTTATGGGTCAACTCTAGATGTGCACGTTTTTAGAGCGGCAACAGATATATCAATCATTTTTTTGTTGTGGATAAAAAATAGATGGGGTACAAACGAAGGTTTTATAAACTAAAGGAGGAGGCAGTTAGGGTAAGTTAAAAAACAATTATTTGGGAGAAAGATGACTAGTGAGAGTATAAGCAAAGAGGGGTGAAGAAATATGGGATAGATTTAAGTATGCAGGGTTAGAGTGTTCAGTAGAAGTTTGTAAAAATAGGAGGGTGGGTGCAGGAGGGGAAAAGGAACGATTGGTGGAATGATGAGGTAAAGAAAGAGTAACAGAAAAAAATTTAAAAAAAGAAAGGTTTTTACGTAGTAGAAGTCATTTTAAACATGGAGGAGTAAAAAAGGGAAAAGGAAGAAAAAGAACGGTTAAAGGGGTGAAGGAATATAAAAGGGGAGGGAAAAGAAGAGTGGGTGAGATGCTGCAAAAATTTTTCTGAGAATAAAAAATCTTGGAGTAAGATTAATAATCTGAGAAAGCCTAGAGAACAAATTGTAGACAGTTAAAAAAAAGAGAAGGGAGTTATTTGATGGGGATTAGGGTATCGGGAACATGGGGAAAAACATTTTGAGGAACTGTTAAAATTTAGATGAGCAGTGTTTTGTGCATTACCCCGAAGGCATAAATCTTTTAGGATGAGGAAGAACCAGATGTGAAGGGGGGAAGACATACATAAGCTGTGGGGGAAAGAAAGGGGTTAAAAGGGGCTTGGATAAATGGGATCAAGACAGAAAAGTTAAAACCAAGTGGGGATATAGTTTTGGAATGGTAGGCGCTCTTATTTAAAAAATGTATGAAAGGGGGGAAGGTACCAAAGGTTTGGGGCAGAAAACATGCTAGTTCTTTGTATAGTCAAAGGGGACAAAAGAGATTGTAAAAATTATAGGAGAATAAGCTTGTTGAGTATACATGGTAAAGTGTATGGTAGAGTTATTATTCATTGACAACTGGGACCATTCATTGACAACTGGGACCTCTTCTATGGCAGAAATGACATGTAAGCCAGGGATGGGGTTCACTTATCAGGGGGGTGAGACACTGGCAACGAGTGGAGGAGCAGTTGGACTTTAAACAGGAGATTTAGTGGTATGGGTTTTGGCAGGAAAACAGTGAAGTCCCAGTGTAGCAATATTACGAGTTCTAGGGGAACTAATAATAATAAGAACGAGGTAGATATTGAAAAGCCAGGGACCTTGGGTGATAAGGACAGTAATAGGTTTAGTAGAAAAATAGAAATGAGCGGAAAGGGGGAAAAGAGAAAGGAGAGTCTTTCAATGTTTATTACAATTTCCCGTAGTGCTAGAAAAAAGATGGGCAGTTGAGATTATTGTTAGTGCAGGGAACATTGAGTATTTGCCTTTAAATGAGACGTGGTTTAATTCAAAAATCGGGACATGCCCCGCGGAAGTCATATTTAGGGTTTTAAAATTTTTCCAAGAAAAAGAATATTGGGAAGGGGGTGGGGGCATTTATGTCCGAATCGCTTGAACTGTTGCATAAAAACGGGTATTTAAATCTGAAGTAACACATACAGAGTCGTTTTGGGTAGAATTTTTTAAGGGGCAGAAAAAAGATTTTAGGAGTGAATAAACCGCCCCCAAACTTAATAGGGACCAAGGGAAAATACTATGGGAGAAATTGTTAAGGCCACAAGGGACGATAATGTAAAAATTTTAGGAGACTTTAACTTTTGTCATGTTGATTGGAATTTCTTGACTGGGAATTTTGAATCAAAACGACTTCTTAGAAGTATTTCAGGATTGTTTTTTTTGAAGCAGTTTGTGACAGAACCTACAAGGGGAAATAACCTGCTTGACTTAGTTATGGCAAACAATGAATCCCTGTTAATAATTTAGAAATTTCAGAGGAACTGGGTGCTAGCGACCCACAAATCAATTACATTTAGCATTGAATGGAAGTACGATAGTAGCGATAACTCAGTAACAGTCCAGATTTTCGCTTAGCAGATTACGATGGGGTTAGAGAACACTTATTACTGTTTACTGGGGTAACGAAGAGAGCTATCAATATGACAGTTTTCTGAACACTATACATGCTGCTCAAAGAGCGTTTATCCCATATAAAGAAATTAGATCAAATAGAAATGACCCAAAATGGATGAATAATAGGCTCAAATATCTACTAGGGCATAAGAAAGGAATTTATAGGCGTATCAAAAGAGGTGAGGGTCATCTTATGAATCAGTATATTGACATTAAGAGGGACATTAAAAAGGGGATAAGAAAAGCTAAAAGGGGCTATGAAATTAAAGTTGCTAGGGATTCTAAAACTAACCCAAAGAGTTTTTTCCAGGTCTATAGAACAAAAGTTAGAGATAAGATAGGTCCCCTTAAAAATAACTATGGGCACCTTACTGACAAAGAGAATGAAATGTGCTCGATTTTAAATAATTATTTCTCTCAGTTTTTACACAGGAAGACACTAACAATATTCCAGTAATTAATTTTTACAGTGGGCTAAAAGAAGATAAATTATGTAACATCACAGTCACTAGTGAGATGGTTGTGAAGCAGATAGACAGACTGAAGCAAAATAAGTCGCCGGGCCCTGATGAGGTTTTTTCAAGGGTTCTTAAGGAATGCAAAATGGAACTCTGTGAACCATTAACTAATATTTTTAATTTATCTCTTCAAACAGGTGTAGTGTCTGATATGTGGAAGATGGCTAATGTAATTCCTATTTTTAAAACAGGGGACAAGTCGTTATCCTCAAATTACCGCCCAATAAGCCTGACCTCAATTGTAGGCAAATTACTAGAGTCAATTATAGCTGAGATTATAAGAAGCCATCTCGATAAGCATAGCTTGATTAATGATACTCAGCATGGATTCACAAGAGGCCGTCTTGTCTAACTAATTTATTAACTTTCTTCAGTAAAGCTTTTGAGGCTGTTTGACCACAATAAAGAAATTTGATATTATTTACTTAGATTTTAGTAAGGCTTTTGATAGAGTTCCGCACCATAGACTGTTAAAGAAAGTGGCAGCTCATGGCACTGGGGAAAAGTGCTCTCGTGGATCGAGTCATGGCTCACTGACAGGAAGCAGAGAGTGTCCATAAATGGGGTTAAGTCCGAGTGGGGATCTGTAACAATGTGGCGTTCCACAGGGATCAGTCTTGGGCCCGTTGTTGTTTATAATATATATCAATGATCTTGATGAGGGAATTACTAGTGATATGAGCAAATTCGCCGATGACACAAAGATAGGTAGGATAATTGATTCAAACGTATATGTTATGGAACTTCAGGAGGATTTAAACAAACTCTATTCTTGGTCAGAAAAGTGGCAGATGCAGTTCAATGTAGATAAATGCAAGGTTCTGAAGCTTGGGAGTGCCCATAACCCTAGTACTTATAAGTTAAATGATGTAGAACTTAGCCATACAGATTGCGAAAAGGACTTGGGGGTTATGGTGAGCAGCAACCTTAAACCAAGACAGCAATGCCTAAGCGTACGTAATAAGGCAATAGATTACTGGGATTTATATCAAGAAGTGTAAGCAACAGAAGTCCAGAGGTCATACTGCAGCTTTATACATCATTAGTAAGGCCTCACCTAGATTATGCAGCTCAGTTCTGGTCTCCGTATTACAAAATGGACATAAATTCGTTAGAAAACATTCAGCGTAGGATGACTAAATTAATACATAGCATTAGAAATCTTCCTTATGAAGAAAGATTGAAGACTCTTAAGTTACATTCACTTGTTAGACGAAGAATGAGGGGAGACCTGATCGAAGTGTATAAGTGGAAGATAGGTATTAATAAAGGGATATTAATAAGGTCTTGAGGATGTCTCTCCAAGAGAACCCGCAGTAATGGATTTAAATTAGATAAGTTTAGATTTAGAAAGGACATAGGAAAGTATTGGTTTGGAAATAGGGTAGTTGATGAGTGGAACAGTCTACCTAGTTGGGTTATTGAGGCTGGGACTTTGGGTAGTTTCAAATCTAGGTTGGATAAGTACATGAGTGGGAGGGGTTGGATTTGAGTGGGACTTTCACATCAGAGCTTATTTCTTGGGTGGCATTGAAAATTGGGTTGGGCAAATGTTTTGTTAGTGGGATGAATTGTAAAGGACCTGCCTAGTATGGGCCAGCAGGCCTCCTGCAGCGTTCCTCCTTTCTTATGTTCTTATGTTCTTAAGAGTAAGATTGAGAGCAGGATCGCAGATGAGCAAGGAGGCTTCAGGAAGGGTAGATGTGTAGACCAAGTGCTAACACTGAATCATGTAAGTGAACCATACTTAGATAAATGAAAAAGGTTTACGTTGCATTTATGGCTTTGGAAAAGGCATATGATAAGTTGGAAAGGGAGCAATGTGGCAGATGTTGCAAGTGTGTGGAATTGGTGTTAGGTTACAGAAAGCAGTTAAGAGTTTTTACGAGGGTAGTGAGGCTCAGGTTAGGGTATACAGGAGAGTGGGAGATTAATTTTCAAGTAAAGGGAGGCCTTAGACAGGAATGTGTGAAATCACCATGGTTTGTTTGATATATTTATAGCTGGGGATGTAAGCGAAGAATGCGGGGGGGTTGGGGAAAAAGTGTGAGATTGGGAGAAAAGGAATCAAAAAATAAAATTGGATTGTCACAAATTTTTTTTCCTCTTCACAATTTTTTTCACATTCGGAAGAGAAGTTGCAAAGTTGGTGGCAATTTTGAGT
>NW_026506326.1:0-15777 GCF_026875155.1 Cherax quadricarinatus
TTTTTCCTTTTTTGAGCAAAATTAAAATTTTTACATTAACTTTAATAAAAAAATTATATTCTTTTAACGTTATAAGAGAAAATTTTAGAAAGGACTTAATTTTAAATGGTTCTTGCTAATTGACCAGTTTTACATATTCGGCATGACATATATATATTATAAAAATATATATATATTATATATATATATTTTTAATATATATATATATATATATATATATATATATGTGTGTGTGTATATGTATATATATATTCAACAAGTTGGGCATCTCCCACCGAGGCATGTACCCAAAAAGAAAATCCCAAAAAGATAATACTTTCTTCACCCTTCATCACTTTCACCTCACTCACAATAATCACTCTCTTTGCAGAGATGCTCAGATACGACAATTCAGAAGTCCCTCCAAAAACTGTTAATGTTTCTAAACCCAGTAGATTGTGTACCATTAGGTGTCCAGGTACCTATGCTTAGATGCATACCTGAGGGGGTTTCAGGTACTTAATGCTTCTAAAGCCAGTAGAGTGTACGATTAGGTGGTCAGAAAACCTACTGCTTAGATGCGCACCGTGAGGCACTCAGGTACTTAATGTTTCTAAAGCCAGTAGATGTGTACGATTAGGTGATCAGGTACCTACTGCTTAGATGCGCACCATGAGGCACTCAGGTACTTAAGGTCTAAGGCCGGCTCAGCAGTCCCACAATGGGTTTGATGATGTATCGTGGTACTCCCGGGCCCGGCAGGTTAACTATTTAACCGTTAGTTTGGCAGGGGGCCGTAACACCCCACCAAAAAAGGGAAAGGGACACACAAAGATCAATGTAATATGCATCCCGAACCGTCATCCGGATATGATCACCCCAGAAATCATTCTTGATAATCATTATCCTCCCGGACAGGCCCCAATATATTACAGAAGTAATTTTTAAGGATGGTAAGTTTTTACTCCTTTTGTAATAAAGATTTTTGGGATACATAAATACACACATTAAAATCAATTAATCTTTAATATTATATAAAAATCAAATTTCTTTAGTCTTAGAGGTATTTGAAATAACATCTGATAATAAATACATGTTACAATAATAAATTATAATTAGCATTTTACTAAAATAATAAATAATTCCCGACCCTACACAGGGTACAACTCTCTTGACACTAGTGTGTCACTATATATGTATCTCTATGCTAATATAATAAATTAAGTAAAATCTAAAATAATATATTACAATCAACTGTTTCTCACGACACTTATCCGAGTTGTGACGCTCTTTCTCCACCGTGTCACTTGGGCACCCTTTTTCCGTGTAATACACACACTTTCACAACCGTGTCACACTTGACACCCTTGTGTCTGCGTCACACTACCCGCATAGCGTCTTTGTCGAGGCCAGTCACATGACACTATTCAATGTACACCACAACCAGGCCATCTTCAGTTTTCCCCACGACACCCTTTTCGTCTCGTGTTCCACTACGGTCCTTTTGCATATCTCAGTGTTCCTCTCCATCATACTTGCTTAAGTGTCACACTACGGACCTAGCCCAGTTCAGTGTAACACTCCAACCTTTTTCTTCATGTAATGTCCCCCCCAAACAGCATCCGATGACTCCGGCCCACAGTTTGACCAGCGTAGACGGTGAGTCTACAGACATCACCGGGAGTCCAGTAAATACTCTCCAAAGTCGGTTGACACACCGCTAGCCGAACACCCTTTGCTGCAAGCTCACTGAATGGGCCGTCAATTTAAAATGGGGCCCAAACGGGCCCTCAGGTGAGTTTGCGGTGAGCGGTTTTTCTAACCCCAGTAGAGGGGTACGATTGGGGTGTTGGGTTTCCTCCCTGCGTAGATGCGAAACCGTGAAGTGCTCAGGTACTTAATGTTTCAAAAAGCCGTAGTTTGCTGTACCATTAGGTGTCCGGGATCCCCTACTGCTTAGATGATACCCTGAGGAGTTCAGGAAACTTAATGCTTCTAAACCAGTAGATGTTTTACGATTGGGGGGGTCAGGTACCTATGTTAGTGCGCACCGTGGGGCCACTCAGGTATTAATTTTTCAAAACCCAGTAGATGTTTTAAAATTTGGGGTGGTCAGGTCCCAAAATGTTTTAGAGCGCACATGGGGGCACTGGGGATTTAAATTGCTCTAAACCCGGCTCAGCAGCCCCCCACAAGGGTTTAAATGGCGTATCCAGGGGTTCTCCCGGCCGGAAAGGTTAACTATTTAACCGTAGTTTGGGGGGGGGCCGAAACACACATGTTATGGGCCCCACTCTCTGACCCCCAGTTTGGGGGGGCCACATGTTAGGGGAAAACACTTTTGAAAACCGGGTGGGGGGCCTTGTTATGGAAAACACTCTTTGATACCAGATTTGAGGCACATGTTAGGGGCAACACCTCTCGATACCAAATGGGAGGCAGATTTTATGGCAACACTCTCTGTTAAAAAGATGGGAGGACATTTTTTGGCAACACTCTTGATACCTGGTGGGAGGCCCCTTGTTATGGAAAACACTTTCTGTACTAGTGGGGGGCACATTTTTGGGGCCAACACCTCTGATTTTCAGATGGGGGAACATGTTATGGAAAACACTCTTGAAAACCAGTCATGGGATTCACGTGTTTGGCAACACTCTCTGATACCAGTTGGGAGGCCTGTAATGGAAAACACTCTCTGATGTCAAAATTAGGAGGCACTTTTTATTTCAACATCTCTGAAAACCCGGGGGAGGCACATGCTATGGAAACCCACTGAACGTTGGGAGGACATTTAGGGGCAACCTCTCGTAAAAGGGATTGGAGGAAACTGTTATGGCACCATTTCCCCAATACCAGGGGGTTTTGCCCCATTTTTGGCAACAGCAGCAATTTGGGAAAAATCTTTCTTTTAAAATTTTAGAAAACTTTTAGAATGTATAGTTGAAACCCAGTCACACTAAAGAAAAGAAAAATCAACTGAAAAATAATATGAAAAGAAGTAGAATTGGGCTTTTCTATTAAATTTTTGTGATGAGTTAGGGCAAAATTTTCATAGAGAAAGGAAAGTTCAAAGGGAAAGTAAAAGTGAACTTAAAAATAGGGTTAAAATCCGTGGTATTAGCTGATTTAACTGTCCCATTTCCCACGAGATGATTTTAAAAAGATGTGAAGCAGCTACATAGAAAATGCTACCAAATGTTTATTACAAGGGAGTTTCAAAACTGGGCAAATGTTTCAGAAAGAAGGTTTAGTGCAACAGAAATATATTTCATTCCAGAGATTAATTTTGTATACCCCCTTTTCACAGTTTTTGGGACCAACTTAAAACGGGAAAATGAGAAAAGAAAGTGGAGAGATATACAAAAAAAAATAGCAGAAATTTTTGTTTTAAGTGACATGCCCCATAATGTCACTTCATTATAAAATAAAATTTGGAAAAGGGTTTTTGCAGGTTGTAAAAAAGCTGATAAATGCGGGACCCTGGGGACTTAAACCCACAAATTTACGAAAGGTTAACCCAGTTTCACTCAATTTTGCGCTTTCAAAAAATTGGAAAACAAGATTTCAGTCATTCGAACATTATCAAAAAATTTTTTGAAAAAATTTTTAAATGTCCCTTTAAAAAGTATACATGCGATTTCGTATGTTTTTAACATTAATGGTCACAGATTGATCAGCCGAGCGTTCATTTTCTCATTTAAATTATTTTTAAAAAATCTCGGGCAAAAACAACTATAAACAAGGCAGCTGGATCCCCCCTTTACTAAGTATGAAACAGATGTGTTTCAGATTGGGGTGGAGAGTTGGGGGTTTGAATGTGTTCAATTTTTGGTAAAGTTGACTTGTAGCAGATGAGTCTTTTGGGAGGGCATGTTAGGGGAGGATGAGGTTAATCATAGAATTGATGTGGGAAAAAAAAAGGTTTAAAGTGGTGCGTTGAGTATTTTTGGAGAAAAAAAAAACGTTTTTCAATGGGGGGAAAAGGGAAGGGAAAATGAACAAAGGGTATTTTGGTTTCCAACACTCTTACATGGGTCTGAATTTTGGGTTGTCAATGCTCCCAGCGGGGGAGGGGGTTTGGGGGCAGGGGGAGATGTCCTGTCAAAAGGGCAATGTGTGGTGTAAAATATTATGCAGAAAATTCGGGGGTGTGGAAATTAGGGGAAGGTGGGGGTTTTAAAAAAAGTTTTAAGTCAGGGGGGTTGAAGAGGGGTTGTTGGGGTTTGGTTTGGGTTTCATTTAGAAAAATTGGATCAAAGTAGAATAAACTTTTTAGGGGTTTTAAAAATCTTAGGGGAAAGGAAGGGGGGGTGGGGTTTTTCGCCCTTTCGAAAAGGTTGGAGGAGAGGTTTAAAGGGGTTTTTGTGGGGGAGGGGTTTGGGAATTCCAGCAAGCGTGTTTTAAGCTTGGTAGATAAGAAAAAGGAAAGACGAAGGGTTTTTTGGGGGCCTTGAAGAGCTGTTCAAGTGGAGCAGGGAAATTTATTTAGTTTAAGGAAATCAGAAAAACCCGGGACTTAAATTATGTAAAGGGGAAAAGGGTACAATGCCTTAAATTTAAAAGGAGAGGTCTGGGATTTTAAGTACCTGAACACCCCCAGGGGTATGCTCTAAGCGTAGGTCCCTTTGGAAACCTAAGGGTACAACATCTACTGGCTTTAGAAACTTTAAAGTACCGAGCCCTCACGGTAGCTCTACGCAGTAGGTCCCTGAAAACCCAAATTTTTTTAACCCTTCTACGGCTTTTAGAAAAACCCGCTCACCGAGCTCATTTGAGTCTTTTGGGCCTAAGTTACTTGAGGGCCGCTTCAGTGAGTTTCCCAGCATGGTTTTTGGCCCTAGGGGTTTTGTTTTTTAAACCGGCTTTGGAGATTTTTTTAAATGGATACCGGTATGTTTGTTGATCACCGTCAAAGGGCTGGTCAACTGGGGGCCGGAGTCTTCGGATTGCTGTTTGGTGGGACATTACAGGGAAGTAAGGTTGGAGTTTTTACACTAAAACTGGGTTTTAGGTCCTTTGTGGACATTTTAAGAAAGTATGAGGGAGGGGAAACACTGAGATATCCCAAGGACCGTAGTGGAACACTGAGCCCGAAAAGGGGGGGATGTCGTTTTGACACGGAAGATCCCTGGTTTGTATTTGTACATTGAATGGGGTCATGTAAAGGGCCTCGAAAAAGGGGCGTATGGGGTTTGTGTGACGCGACAAAAAGGGTGTCAAGTGTGCAGGTTGCGAAAAGTGGTGAAATTTACACGGAAAAAAAGGGTTTGTAAAGTGACACGGTGGAAAAAGAGCGTCCCAATTGGGATAAGTGTCGTGAAAAACGGGGGTTTTTGGTTTTGAAATTTAAAATTATTTTACATGTTATTAATTTATTATATAAGCTTTAGAGAAAACATATATAGGGGACACAGTAGTTTTAAAGGGAAAAGTTGTCCCCTGTGTGGGTCGGGAATTATTTATTTTTTTTAGTAAATGCAAAATTAAAATTTTTTTTATTTTTAAATGTTTATTATCAGATGTTTTTTAAAAACCCCTCTGCCCAAAAAGAAAGTTGTTTTTTATTTTTATTAAAGAATTAATTGATTTTAATGTGTGTTTTTATGTATCCCCAACCCCTTTTTTACAAAAGGGGGTAAAAACTTACCATCCTTAAAAATTACTTTGTAATAATGTTTCCCCCATCTGGGTTTTTCCCAAAAAGTACTCAATTTAAACATTGGGTCCCCCCCCTTTCCCCCCCCGGGAAAAGTTGCCATTAAAAGGGGCCTTTCCCTTTTAGTTCAGTGGTGTTGCCATAACATGTGCCTCCGAACTAGTATCAGAAAGTGTTACTGTAACCTGTGCCTCCCACCCCGGGATCAGAGAGTGTTGTCATAAAACGTGGGTTTCCCTTTTGACATCGAGAGTGTTCCATTACATGTGCCCCCCATCTGGGAACAGGAGTGTTGCCATAAACGTGCCCCCCATGATCTGGGATCAGAGAGTGTTGCCATAGCATGTTCCTCCCATCTGATATTTAGAGAGTGTTGCCATAAAAATGTGTCCCCGATTATTTTCAGGAAAATGTTTGCCATAAAAATGTGCCTCCCCCCAGGTAAACAGAGAGTGTTGCCAAAGCATGTGCCTTCCAAATTTTTTTCGGAGTGTTTTCCCTAAAATGTGCCTCCCCCTGGTATCAGAAAATGTTGCCATAACATTTGGGTTCCCCTTTTGGGATTAGAGAGTGTTGCCCATAATTTTGAGAATCCCATTTTGGTTCGATAGGTTTTTCCCCTTTAAAATGTGCCCCCCTATCTTTTTTTTGGGATCAGAGGTGCTCTATAACATTTTGCCTCCCATCTGTTATCATAGAGTACTGCAATGAATTTTGTGTCATTTTTTTATCAGGGGGTGTTCCCATAACATGTGCCCCCCATTGGTTCAGAGAGGGTTTCCAAACTGTGCCCCCGAAAATAGGGATCAGAAATTTTTGCCCCTAACATGTGCCCCCACCAGACATCAGGGGGCTTGCCAAAACCCTTGGGGCCTCTCAACTGGTATCAGAGGGGTGTTGCCTTAAAATGTGCCCCCCACAGGTTCAGAGGGGTGTTTTCCATAAAAATGTGCCTCCCTTTGGCATCAGAGAGTGTTGGGCCCCCTAACAAGTGCCTTTAAATTGGTATCAAGATTTGGGTTTCCAAAAACATGTTTCCCCCCAAACCCGGGGATCAGAGGTGTTGCCATAACATGTGCCTCCCATCTGGTTTTTTGAGAGTGTTGCTATAACATGAGTCTCCCATATGATATCAGAGTGTGTTCCCAAAAACATTTTGCCTTCCATCTGGTATCAGAGAGGCTGCAAAACATCTGGGGGCAATCTGGTATCAGGGGGTGCTGCCCTAAATGTGCCTCCCATCTGGTATCAGAGTGATGCCATAACATTTTGTCTCCCATCTGGGATCAGAGAGTTTTGCCCTAACATGTGTCTCCAAAGGGATCAGAAGTGTTCAGGGTAAAATGTTTCCTCCCATTCGTATCTGTGAGTATTTTCTATAAAATGGTCTCCCCTCTGGGATTTAAAAATTTTTGCCAAAATGTGTTCTAATCGGGTATCAGAATTGCCATAAAAATGTGTCTCCTTCTGGTATTTAGAGGTGTTGCAATAACATGGCCTTTCCCAAAAAAGGGATCAAAAGACTGTTCCTTTAAATTATTCTTACCTCAAACTGGTATCAGGGAAAAAGTTGCCCCCTAAAATCTGCTTTTATTCACATTTAGACATTGTTTTCCATAAAAAAAATGCCTCCCATTGGTATCGAGAGTGTTGTCTAAAATTCTCCCAATTTTGGTATCAGAGAGTGTTTGCCATAAAGTGTCTCCCAAAATTTGGGTTTGAGAGTTTTGCCCAAAAGATGCCCCCCCCCCCCCCCCTCTGGTTTCAGGGGAGTGTTGCCCTAACATGGCCTCGTATCTGGTATCAGAGGTGTTGCCATAACATTTGCCTCCCAAAATGGATCAGAGAGTGTTGCCTTTAAAATTTTTGCCTCCTGTCATCTGGTATGTTACATTGTTGCCGAAAAAATGTGCTTCCCCCCTGGTATAGAGAGTATTACCCAAAAAATGTGCCTCCCTCTGGATCGAAAGGGGTTACCTAACTTGTGCCTACATTGGTATCAAAAGTGTTGCCATAAAATTTTGCCCCCGAACTGGTATCAGAGAGTGTTTTTCCATAAAAATATGCCTCCCCTCTGGTATCAGAGTGTTTTCATAAATGTCTTCCCCCTTGGGATCAGAGAAACGGTTTTCCATAAAAATGTTTCCTCCCATTGATATCAGTTTTTGCCATAAAAAAAAGTGTCTCCCCTTTTTTACATAAATTGTATTGGGCCCTTTGATGGGTCTTATCTGGTATAGAGAGTGTTGCCCTAACTTTTGCCCCCTTCTTGTATCAGAGGGGTGTTGCCTAACATGTGCCTCCCAAAAAAGGGATCAGAGGTGTTGCCATAACATATGCTCCCTTTATCTGGGATCAGTGGGGTGGGTTTCCTTAACTTGGCCTACCCTTTGATTTCAGAGGGGTGTTGACTTTTAAAATTTCTTTCCCATCTGGTATCAGGAGATTGCCAACAAAAGTGTTCCTAACTGATATAAAAAGAGTGTTGCCATAAAAATGTGCCTCCTATCTGGGATCAGAGGGGGGGGGGGTTGCTTTTCCATAAAAAATGTGCTTCCCCCTTTGGTTTTTAGAGAGTGTTGCATAATAAGAGTCTCCCCTTGGTATAGATAGTGGGCCCCTAAAAATGTGCCTCCTATCTGGGATCAAAAGAGTTTCTGCTATAAACCCTGTGGGCCTTTCCCCCCTTTTTATCATAGAGTAATGCAATGACATATGTGTCTATTTGTATCAGGGAGTTTTTCCCATAACATGTGCCTCCCATCTTTATCAGAGAGTGTTTTCCTAACATGTGCCTCCGAAAATAGTATCAGAAAGTGTTGCCTTTAAAATGTGCCCCCCCCCAGACATCAGGGGTTGCCAAAAAAATGTGCCTCTCAATGGGGATCAAAAGTGTTGCCATAAAAATTTGGGTCCCCCCATTTTTGGTATCAGAGAGGGGTTGCCATAAAAATGTTTCCTCCCATTTGGGGATCAGAGGTGTTGCCTTTAAAAAGTGCCCCCAAATCTGGTATCAAAGATTGTTGCCCTAACATGTGCCTCCCACCGGGGATCAGGGATTTTTCCCTTTAAAATGTGCCTCCCCCTCTGGATTTGAGAGTGGGTTTCTTTTAAAATGAGTCTTCCCCTATGATATCAGGTGTGTTCCAAATAACATGTGCCTTCCATCTGGTTTCAGGAGTGGCCCGCAATAACTTTTTGGGGCACATCTGGTTCAGGGAGTGCTGCCCCCATGTGCCTCCCCTCGGTTTTCAGAGTGATTTCCTTTAAATGGGGTCTCCTATCTGGGATCAGAGAGTATTGCCGTAACATTGTCTCCCAAAATTTTCAGGAGTGTTCAGTTAAAATGTGCCTCCCATCTCGTATCTGTGAGTATTGCTTTTAAAATGTGGCTCCCTTTTGGTATAAATTGTTGCCATAACTGTGTCTCCAATCTGGGATCAGAAATTTCCCTAACATGTGTCTCCTATCTGGTATCAGAGAGTGTTTCCAAAAACATGTGCCTCCAAATGGTATCAGAGACTGTTACCCTTTTTAAAAAAATATTCTTTTCCTCATCTGGTAAACGAAAATGTTGCCAAAACATCTGTTCTCATTCACATCAGACATTTTGCCCCTAACTTTTGCCTCCCATTTTGGGGATCAGAGAGTGTTTTTCTAATATGGGCTTCCCCCCTTCTGGTATTTAGGATTTTTGCCATAACATGTGTCTCCCCTCTGGGATCAGAGAGTATTGCAATAAAAATGTCTCTCCCATTGGTTCAGAGAGTGTTGCCCCTAACTTTTGCCTCGGGATTGGTTTCCCGAGGGGTGTTTTCCTAACTTTGCCTCCCAACTGGCATCAGAGAGGGGTTGCCATAACATATCCTTTCCCGTCATCTGGGTTTTTACATTTTTTGCCCAAACATGTGCTTCCCATCTGGGATCAGGGGGAGTATTACCCCAAAATATGTGCCTCCCATCTGGGATCGAAGGGGGTTACCATAATTGTGCCCCCATTGGGGTTTAGAGGGGTGTTTTCCATAAATGTTTCCCCCCGAATTGGGATCAGAGGTGTTGCCATAAATATGCCTCCCCTCTGGTATAGAGTGTTTTCTAATATTTTCTTTTCCCCTCTGGGATAGAAGGGTTGGGAAACATGTGCCCCATTTGATTTCAGTGTTGCCATAACTGTGCTCCCATTTTTTACATATTAGTATTGCCCTTAAAATGGGGTTTCTCATCTGGATCAGGGGTTGTTGCCCTAAAATTGTGCCCCCCTATTTTGTTTCAGAGAGTGTTGCCAAAAATGTGCCCCCAATGGCCCTCGAGATGTTGCCCCTAAATTGCCCCCCATCATTGGTATCGAGAGTGTTGGGCCCTTTCCCTGTGCCCACCCTCTGTTTTCAGAGGGGTGTTGCCATAATATGCCCTTTTCCCCCTCTGGGATTTAGAGAGTATTTGCCAAAAAAGTGGGCCCTAACTGATATCAGAGAGTTTTTGCCCTAACCCGGGGCCTCCCATCTGGTATCAGAGAGTGCTGCCATTTTTAAAATGTGCCTCCGGGAATTGTATCAGAGAGTGTTGCCATAAAATTTTTGCCTCCCATCTGGATCAGAAAAAAGGGTTTTCATAATATGTCCCCCCATCGGGGATCAGGGTCTTGCTAAATGTGATATTTTTGATTTTTAGGGGGTGGTTTCCATAATTGCCCTCTCCCATTGGTATGAGAGAGTATTGCCATATTTATGTGCCTCTCATGGTATCAGTGTTAACGTTTTAAAAAGTGCCCCATTGCTTTTCAGTGTTTTTTATAACATGTGCCTCTCATTGGTTCAGGGTGGTTTTGCCCAAAAAATGCCCCTTTCCCTCTGGTATCAGCGTTGCCATAAAATGGCTTCCAATTGGGGTTTTAGGTTTTTTCCCCTAAAATGGTTTTCCCAAACTGGTATCCCGAGAGTTTTGCCATAACCCTGTGTTCCCTTTGGTATCAGAGAGTGTTTCCCCCTAACATATCTTCCATTGGTATCAGGAGGTTGCCCTAAAATGTGCCTCGCATCTTTATCGAGGGGTGTTGCCCTTTAACCCTATGCCCCCGATTTCTGGTATTAGAGAGTGTTGCCATAACATTTGTTCCCAAACTGGCATCAGTGTTGCCATAACCTGTTCCTCCCAAACTGGGATTTGAGGGTGTTGGTTGACAGGTTTCCCCCTATTTTAAAAATTTTCAATGTTGCATTTTCATGTGGCCCCCCCCATCGGTATCAGTGGTTTGTATTTAAATAAATGGTATTAAAAAAACCCGGGGCACAATGGAAATATAAACACAAATGCAGTATTTAAAGTGATCCTTTATTGGGCCAAAGTTTTTACCCACGGTGGGGTTTTTTTAAGGTTTACCAAAGGGGTCTACCTGGGGGTTGGAAAAGGGACGGGGGTTTTTTTAGTCATGTTCAAAAATGTTGAGGTCAGGGGAGGGAAAGCTGCATTGATGATCTACTGGGTGGGGTTATAGAGTCTTGGGTAGCTGGCAGGAGTATTGGGGCAAGTTGTTGGGGTAGAACCCTTTTGCAATGTTCATGTTCTTTGTGGATAGCGATGAAGAAATTTCTTGGCGAGTGGTTCAGCTATGTTATAGAAGCCATTGTTTGGTTGAAATTGTTGGTTATAAAGATAAGCGATGATTCCAGGATTCTTCTGTATTGAGTGGTTTTTTCTGTGGTATAAGTCTTGAGTTTCTGTAGTTAAAATTTAAAAGGTTGTGTGAATTGCGTGTTGTACACAGGCATTCCCTTTTATCGTCGTCTGTTGCATATTGGTGTTCTGAAATAAGGTTGGTTTTGGGGGTTTTTGGTTTTTTGCCCACATATAATTTGTTGCAGTCATTACAAAGGGGTTATGTATACCCCGCCCGGGGGTTTGGGGGCTTGTCCCGTCTACTTTCTGGGTTGTCCTTTATGGTTTTTGGGTTTTGGAGGTAGATTTCTTTGGGAAAGATTGGTTTTTGGGAAAGATTTTTGGAAACTTTTTTGGCAATGGGGGGTTGGGGGGAAGGACTATGTTTTTTTCTCTTTCGGGAGTGGGCTTCTCTGGGTTGTTTAAAAATGTTTAATGCCCCCCCGGGGAAAAGTGGGTTTTTTCCTTGATGTTTTGCTCCCGCCCAAAACTGCCCCGGAAAATTCGTTTTAAAGTCTATCGAAAACCACCAAAACCCAAAAAGATTTTCTCCCCTTTGGCTCTCACCCTGACACCAAAAAACCAAAAGGGGGGTGTAATTATAGGCTTTTTCCTGCGGGCACTCAGAAACTGCAGCAATTTGGTTTCCCTTTAGGGAAGGGAAAGCCACTATAATTGAAAAAGTATTTTTTTAAAAACCCCCATCCCCGTCACTTATTAAACTCTTCAACACACCCAGAGAAGACAGCCGAGAAGGGGATACATAGTCCTTCCCACCAACTCCCTTTTCCAAACTGTTTCCAAAATCTTTGCCAAAAAAATCATTCCAAGTATTTCCCCCACAAACCACGTCCATCAAGGAATCACCCGTGCAGACGGACAAGCCTCCATCCTCTGCGGGGTATTTCATAATCCCGTGTAATGACTGCAAAAAAATTATTTTGTGGGCGAAAAATCAAGAGGGCCCCCAAACCCCGTATTTTAGAAAAACCAAAATGCAAAAACAGGGGCTGACGATTAAAAAGGAAAATTTTCCTGTGTACAAAAATCGCAATTTTCCCCAACCATTTTTAAATTTAAATACAGAAAAATCAAAAACTTATAGCCACAGAGGCAACACTCAAAAACAGAAAGGGAAACCTGGAATCATCGCTTATCTCTTTTAAACCCAAAAATTTCAACCAGAACAAGGGCTTTTTATAACATAGCTGAACCCCTCGCCCAAAAAACTTTTTTCATCGTATCCCACATAAGAACATAGAAAATGCAGAAGGGCTACTCCCCAACTTTTTCCAAACCCCTGCCTTGCTACCCAAGACTCTATAACCCCACCCCGGTTTGATCATCAAAATGCAGCATTCTCCACCTGACCTCAACATTCTGAACATGATATAAATACTCCGTTTCCTTCCAAACCAGGTTTGATCGAGTGTGACTTGAAAAAAGCCCACTGTTGGGGTGAAACGTTGTCAATAAAAGGATCACATTTACTGCCAAATTTTTGTTTATATTTCCAGTGTTGGTATAACATGTGTCTCAAAATCTGGTATCTGCGTTTATAAACGTGCCTCCCTTTTGGTGTAGTGTTGCCCCTAAAAATGGCCCACCATCTGGGATCAGGGGAGTGTCGTAATAACATGTGCCCCCCACCTTTTGGGTTTTAGTGTTGCTATAACAAATTTTTTTCACGTTTGTATCAGAGTGTGTTGGCCCCTCACATGTGACTTTCCCCTCTGTTTTCAAAACCCCCTTTGCCATAAAATGTGCCTCCAATCTGGTATCAGATTGTTTCCCCTAACATGGTCTCTCGTTTGGTATCAAGAGCATTTTCCCTAACAGGTGTTCCCATCTGGTATCAGAGAGGCTTTTCGATAAAATATGCCTCTGATTTTGGTATCAGAGTTTTTTACCATAGCAGGTGCCTCCCCCTCTGTTATCAGAGAGTGTTGTCAAAACATTTTCCTCCCTTTGTCTGGTATCATAGAGTGTTGCCATAACGTGTTTCTTCCCCTCCAGTATCACAGTGTTGCGAAAACATGTGCCTCCCTACAGGTACAGAGAGTGTTGCCATGACATGTGCCTCCAATCTGGTATCAGAGTGTGTTGCCTCAACATATGCCTCCCTCCAGGTATCAAGAATTTTGCTTTAACATGTGCCTCCAGTCTGGTGTCAGGGAGTGTTGCCATAACATGTGCATTCCATCTGGGATCAGAGAGTGTTGCCATATACATATGCCTTCCATCATCTGGTATCAAACAGTGTTGCCAAAACATGCGCTTCCAATCTGCTATCAGAGAGTATTGCCAAAGCATGTGCCTCCCATCTGGTATATAAAAGTGCTGCCTAACATGTTCCTCCCATATGGTTTTACAGAGTGTTGCCGTAACATGTGTCTCCCATTGGTATCAGATTGTTGCCATAACATGTGTCTATAATATGGTATCAGAGAGAATTGCCATAACATGTGTCTCCAATCTGGTATCAGAGAGTGTTGCCAAAATACGTGCCTCCTATTTGGTGTTACAAAAAACGCGATTCTAAAAGCTTAGAGATCTCCAGTGAATACTAGAAAGGACTGCCCTTCTAGCATCCAGCCTGTTACTGGTTTTCGTAACAAGTAGTCAGTATCCTTGTCCAATTATCCATTAGAATTCAGTATGATTCAATAGTGCTTCAGGATTACAACTGGTAGGCTACTAACTAGAGAAATTAAAATTTAATAAATTTATTAAGTATCGTCTAGAGGTATATCAAATTAAATTAAATCAATGTCAACAAAATAATAATAATACTTTCTCAAATACAATAGTATTGGCTGAAAGCACGTCCATTTATAATTCTGAAGTACCGTTGGTACATTAACATTTAATAAGATATTAAAATATTACAAGAAAGTTTGTGTATGCGTGTAAGTGCTCTAAGAGTTCGCTATTCTCAAGACCGCTAGACTTAAACAAGAGATTTTAAAAAGTCCTCAAAAACTAACTTCTTGACCAACTGGCAATCGAACAGTCTGCTTGAACAATAAAAAAAATGCTAAACCCAATGAAATATAACAAGCAACTGCGAACAGAATCGGGAAAAAGGGAGATAATATAACGCACTAAGTGGGGGACCATCGCGATCCTCCACAAAATCACACACTCCGATACTAATAAATTAAAAGTTCAGCATAAAAAAAAATCCCGACTGGACAGACACAGAAACCAGAAACAAATTTGGTCAGAAGCTACAGCTGAGGCCTATTTTTAGATTTTCTATGCGACACAAAACCCATACAACTCAAAAAATCAAAAAAGTCTATACAATGTTCTGTAACAGAGTCTCCAGAACAAAAACAAAGTAAAAAGAGACATCTTCCACAAGACCCTATAAGGGAGATCTAGGCTCTGTCAGGGAACGTCCAACCAACAAGCGAGTCTAACCAGCTAAATATTTCAGGCCGAGGTGAGGACACCCCCCCTCGATCAGGTGATAGCTCCGTGGACAGTTGCTCCTCAGAAAACAAAAAACCCGGGCAGAGTAAAAAGCAAAGGCGATAATTACAGTAGTTAGACAATAAAGACTGAACTGAGCACATATGTTACTTCCTCAAACAACATGACTAAGTCAAATAATAATGTAAAGTCTTATTTAGTTTTTAGCTTTTATCGCAAATATAAGCAATAAAAATTATATGAAAGGTAAATAATTATATTCATAATATCATTATATATATTGCAACCCATTCAGGGGTTTTCAACACTTGGACAGAACTTTGCCATAACATACCCTACCCTCTCTGGGTTTAAAAGTGAATGCTTAAATTCGCTTCTCATCTCATATCAGTGAGTGTTGCCAAAAACAATGCCTCCCATCTGGTATCAAAGAGTGTTGCCATAACATATGCCTCCCATTGGTATCAAAAAGTGTTGTCATAACAAGTCCTCCCATCTGCTATCAGTTTGCCATAACATGTGTCTTCCCTCTGGTATCAAGAGTATTGGAAAGATGTTCTCCCCCTCTTGGGGATCGGGGTGTTGCCCTAACATGTCCTCATACAGAATCAAGATTGTGCATAACATGTCCCCCATCTGGTATCAGAAGTGTTGCCCAACATTTTCTCCCATTGGTGCACAGGTGTTCCCCTAACATGTAATCCCCCTTGTTTTTCGTGTTGCCCAAAAATGTGCCTTCTCGGTATCAGAGAGTGTTGCCATCAATTTTCCTTCCATTAGTTAGTGTTGCCATAACTGTGCTTCCAATTGGTACAGATTGGCCCATAACATTGTCTCCCATCTGGTATCAGAAGTATTTGCCATAACATGTGTCTCCCCCTCGGGGCAAAAGTTCCCAACATGTGTCTCCCCTCTGGGACAATGGGGCCCTAACATGGCATCGAATCTATTATCAGAGAGTGTTGTAAAAATAGTGCCTCCCCTTTCGGTTTTATAGAGTGTTTTCCATAACATTTCTCTCCCTTGGCACATGTTTCCATAATTGTTTT
>NW_026506327.1:0-17500 GCF_026875155.1 Cherax quadricarinatus
TATTGATTGATGAGAATAGAAATTTGGAAGGAAAGGTGAGTAGTGGTCAGTTTCTGGTTTCCTCTGAGTACTCTGTCTTCCTCCTTACGTTCTATTTTGTATTTTAAAATATGTGCAGTGACCCTTTCCTTCTCTTATTTTATTTTTTATGAGTTGGCCCAAATTTTAAATTTTTTTTTTATTCTTTGTCATGTCTTTATTCTTAACAGGATTCCTAAATAAAGGAATGCGGACAAGGACAGAAGCTGGACAGCAACAATGCACAGGAAGATACGTACGTCCTAAGTGAGGACCAACAAGTTGTGTATTATCTATCTCAACAAATGCAGGATTTAGCCGGATGAGTTAAGAAGCAGAACGTTTAGATATTACTTAATGCAGAGAGGCCATCACCATTTGTGCTTTCTCAGCAGCTAAATAATTACTCGCCATCGTTTCCCGGATGATGTAGCTGCTATAGTTGTGAGCATCACACCAAATTTTCGCTTGAGAAGCACGTAGCCCCTCGAAAAATCGAGGCTCATTCTCTGATTAGTTAAGCTGCTGATGAGATCCGATATAAAAACAACATCAGTTGCCGGTGACATATACAAAGCTGGTAAATATTTGGATATCCGTCTAATCTACGCACGTGCATTAAATAAGGCTAGAGCAGACAGGCTGGTATAAAACCTTGTCACAAAAGTAGAATAAAAATTTAGGAAAAGTTCAAGGTTTGTTACAAACATTTCTTCCATGAGCTACGAAGGATTGAGACACGGACAAATAGTAAAGAAAGTTAGATCTTACAGCCATCCTTAGAAAACCAGAAGGGATATGATCCACGTCTTTAAAGATTCTCAGAAGACAAAAATACCGACGAAGACGATTTGGAAAGGAGAAGAAATCAAATGAATGAAGACAGATAAAAATAAAAAAAATAAATGACAATTGCCACGAATGAAAACAATACACAAATAGGACCTGAAATAGTGAGACTGAAAGTTATGACGACTCGTTTCAGTCGTCAGAAGCACCAAGGAAAGGGAGCAGTATGTATAACAAGATGAGGTGGGACGGGAGACAGCTGCTAGAAATAATAATAATAATAATATTATGAAGGAAACTAGAGGATTAGTGTTATTAGTAATAGTGTATTAGCAGTAGTTGTAGTAGTAGTAGTAGTCAGTAGTAGCAGTAGCAGCAGTAGTAGTAGTAGTATGTATATACTGGCTCCCTTCTTTCTGGGGTTCTGTGTAAGTTTCCTTTCTGGGTTCTGTGGAGTGGGTTATTGTCCAAGACGTCGTCATAAGTTTGTTCACATGTGACGAGTTATTTGTAAAACAAAAATAAAAAGTTCAAATGAGCATATAACCATAAAAATTATCATTGGTGTGTGAGAGAAGTGAATTAATAACAATGCATTAAGATGGATGCATTAACAAACAACTCTGAAAATGTTTTCTAAATTATAATTGATAAAATAAATATGGTCATACCAGGTACTCGACAAGCTGAGACTGTGGACCCATAACATTTGTGAATATTCGGTCTGCTTAGGACTATGGACAGGGACGGTGTTATGATAGAGCTCTGTATCATCCACTGTGCTGTTGAGGTTGTGATTTGCAGAAGTGCGACGGATAGGATAGAGATCTGTGGCGCATATTCTTGTATATAAAGCTGTTAGATCTTTTATATTTATGTATGCGAATTACTTTTAGAATTTTATGAACATTTTATCATTAAATCTGTCAAAAGCGCTAATACGAAGATCTTTTGAAGTTACGAGGCACCTCCAGCGGTGCTGTAATGGTCATGCATTTTATCTTGAGGGTTAAGGCGGGCAGCTTATAGTGCGCCTTAGATTTATGCATAAAATTGGAGCCAACGTGGAGGGCATTTAAAGGGATTAACTGTTTCCTCTATCAGGCATGAATGAAGCGACCTTCACTAATATACCTATTTAGCAGAGGAAATACATACTGTAGGAACTGAAATAAATGAATCGTAGACACTAACTGTGTTAGCAAATGTATTGTACTAAAAGAATCCTATGTTCTGGGACCTTTGAAAAATTCGTAATATATGTTGAATTATTATGATATAGAAAGCCACAACATATAAGAATATTTACTACGATAATAAACAAGGACTCAATAATCATTCTTATTTAGTTTTAAGGAATGGTTGCCAGTAAGGGATATAGAGCAATTTTTTATTTCTTGGAATTTTATAAAACAACTTCAGAAATTTGGTCTATTTCACGGCAACAAGATTATTGGATCTGTAAAGCTGGTTTAATATATTTTTGAGTCTAGGGGCTTACAATTTTTTTACTAGGAAACTCAATCCTAATTTTAAAATCTTATTATGTTTAATTTTAAAGTATTTGAATACAATGTTTTTGTCTTTCTTCCTTACATAATATAGCTTAATATTGTATGTACAATAGTTTTACTTTAAGGAAACTTTAGTAATGAATTTACAATTTATATATATATATAATAAATATATATATATATATATATATATATATATATATATACTATATATATATATATATATATATATATATATATGCAAAACAACCACTCTGGAAGAATTGAGAAATTCAAGCGCTCTTTCGTGACTATTCACATTATAAGGAACTATGAAAGTTAAGGCATCCAAGGAAGCTATATAATGGGGTCTGACCAACACTCTCACTATCAGATCCCACAACGGTTAAACTGACGCGCGCCCGGCCCCTCCAACTGGGACAGGTCCTTTGCACAACCACCAAACAATTTATTCTACCTCCAAGAAAATTTTAAAAATTATTAATTTGTCCAGTGTATTATTTGAAATTCTTCCCAAATTCTAATAAATATAAATGGATCTAATTTATATAAGCCAAAGGAAATATTCATATTATTGTCAAAACTGCTTTTTAGGGAAAACAAGATTCAATTATATTCCTGTCGACCATGGACTTGCTTGATACTACTTTCTCAACTTTTTGAAATCAATTGGATGGTTAAAATCTCTACATGAATAAATAGAGCATTGGAATCTTGTCCAGTTCTAATGCTATATTTATGTTGTTTTAATCTTAGTTTCGAGATTTTACCAGTTTGACCGTAATAAACTTTATCGCAAATTTTACAAGGAATCTTAAGACACATCCATCAGCATTTTAAGGGGAATTCTTTATCAAAATTTTTTTTTTACTGTATCAAGATTTTTGAATACAATTTTAAATATTAAAGTCTTAAGAAGAGAAGGCATATCAACCAAGTTTTCATGGTAAGGGAGAACCAACATATTTTTAGTTGAATAAGGCTGGTTGTCCCTTTTGGATTGTAAAAAGTTTTCTAGCAACTTTAAAAGATTTATCAATTACATTTCTTGGGTATTTAAATCATTACCTATTTCATAAATTTTGGATATTTCCTAAACTATGAACTCAGGACTACAAATTCGTAAAGCTCTCAAAACATTGATGAGAAACAGACAGTTTGACTCAAATCTTGATGCGAAGAATAATAGTGGACATGGGAAACCCAGTTATTTAAGGTTTTCTGTAAATTTTAAATTTGAATTCATTATTCCCCTTAATAATTAAAACATCTAGAAAAGGCAATGAGTTATTTTCTTCAAAATCAACAGTAAAGTTTATAGAAGGGCTAAGCTATTTAATTTTCCAAGGAAATGGTGTATATCTACATTTTTGGGCATAAGAAAAACAAAATATCATAAACATATCTGAACCATTTAGCTCTATTAGGGAGGATTGTGTTAAGGAATCTTGTTTAAAAAAAACCATGTATAGGTTACTAAGAACAGGTGAAAGAGGATTTCCCATTGCCATACCAAACTTCTGAGTGTAAAAACTTATCATTAATACAAATTTTGCATCAACAATGCAAAGTTTAATAATTTTAATGATAGTAGGAACTGGCAATGGTAAATCATAGTTAACTAGTTCTTCAGATAAAAAACTTTCGTAAACCAAGGAAGTAACATCAAAACTAACCATGTTAAAATCATTTAAGTCAGTCAAGGAGCTTAATTTATCAACTAAATCTATGTTGTTTTTAACATTAAAGTTAGAAATTTTGCCAACAATAGGGCTCAAAATATCAACAAGCCATTGGATAATTTATATGAAACTGTCCTATGGAGCTAATAATTGGTCTGACTGGATTCCCTGGTTTGTGTGTTTTTTTTTAGCCCCATACATGTAAGGTAAAGATGGATTAGTGGAAGTAAATTGTTTGACTAATTCATCTTTGCCTTTCAGTAGAAGTTTTATTGTTTTATTGAAATTGCTGTTAACGGTTTCTAGGGGATTTTTCCTAAGTTTAGAATAGGTTTCAGTTTCATCTAAGAGATTATTTCATTTTTTCTTTGGAATCATTTCTTTCATAATACTATTGCATTTATTTTGTCTGCTTTAGTAAGGCGCAAATTTTTATTGTTATTAAGTGTATCATAAGACTTAAAGAACAATTGGGAATGTTTGGTTTTAACATAGAGCTATATACCATTCCTTTACTAATATTAATTTCATCAGCGGACAAATCAGAAAATTTTTCAAAGTTACAAAAGGCTTTTTGCAATTTCAACATTATTAAGTTTTTTTGAAGTTGCAAAACTTGACCAAACCTAGAGCACATTTTTATTTTGTCTAAAATTTCATCTGATAAGTTAATTACAAAATAGTTATTATCATGCTTTGTCCAATCACTATTTTCAATTAAAATGTCTAATTTTCTTTGTAGTTAGTTTTTGAGTTCATTACAAATTCTTCTGAGTTTATTATAGCAATGATCCAACATACTGTGTTTCCATTCTGATGGAATGGCCTGATTAAAAGAGTATTTTTTTGTTTCTCATATTTTGAATGCTTCCTTCTCCTTTTATTTTAGTTTTTTTCAATATGTTTCTGAAGAATAATTCTCATAAAATCATCAAAAGGACGATCTCTCATGTCAAAGGATCTATTGGGTAAAAGAGATTTGGTAGAACTTGTTCATTTAACAATTTTTTAAAAAATTAAGTCGAATTTTTAACTTGTTGGGGCTTGATCAGTGCAGAAGAAAACTGGTGAAACAAAAGATATGTGATTAGGAAGCTTATCGAGAACATACTGAAAGTCGTGTGGTATCCATTAATGCAATAAGATCACAGGTAAAGGTGATTTCAGAATTGCAAACCAACCACTCTGAAAAATAGAGAAATTCCAAGCGCTTTCGTGACTACTTATTCAACTAAAAATATGTGGTTCTCCCTTACCGTGAAAACTTGGTTGATATGCCTTCTCTTCTTAAGACTTTTAATATTAAAGTTTTTATTCAAAAATCTTGATACAGTAAAAAAAACTTTTGTTTTAAAAAATTCCCCCCAAAATGCTGATGAGTTTTCTTTTTAAAATTTCCTTTTAAAATTGCGTAAAGTTTACTATGGTCAAATGGGAAAAATTCGAAAAATAAGATTAAAACCCCCATAAAAATAGCATTAGAACTGGACAAGTTCCAATCCTCTATTATTCAAAAAAAAAGATTTTAAACCACCCCTTGATTTTTAAAAAGTTGAGAAAGTAGTATCAGCAAGTCCATGGTCCACAGGAATATAATTGAATCTTGTTTCATAAAAAGCAGTTTGACAATAATATGAATATTTTCCTTTGTTTAGATAAATTAGATCCCCTTTATATTTTAATAGAATTTGGAAGAATTTAATAATACACTGGACAAATAATAATTTTAAAATTTTTCTTGGTAGAATATTTGTTGGTGTTTGCAAAGGAAACCTGCCCCTGTCAAGTTGGGCCGGCGCGTGTCAATTGTTTAAAAACCCGTTGTGGATCTGATAGGTGAGGTGTTAGCCAAGACCCCTTATATAGCTTCCTTGGATGCTTTACTTCATAGTTCCTTGATAATGTGAGTAGTCCACGAAAGCGCTTGGAATTTCTCTATTCTTTCAGAGTGGTAGTATTGCATATTCCTGAAATCACCCTGTTTACTTGTTGATTTAATTGCATATAATATATATATATATAGTATATATATATATATTATATATATAATAAATATATATTATATATATATATATATATATGTCTGCCAAATATGTAAAACTGGCCAATTAGGAAGAATCTCATTTAAAAAATTAAGTCCTTTCTAAAATTTTCTCCTATACGTTTAAAGATATAGTTTATTTTTTTATTAATTTAAATGTATTTTTTTTTTAATTTTGTCCACAAGAATTCTTTAGAAAACTACCTAACCTTATTATAACAAGAGCAAATTTATTTTATAACCCTAACCCAACTTAATATATTTTAGATTTGTTTTACAGTAATTTAATACTAAACAAACACAGTGAAATATATTTTTTCTCGTTAGGTTCAGAATGATTTTGTCGAAATATTGCATACACAAATTTTGCTTGTCCCTATATGCAAGATGAACGTAGCTATTTAAGCAAGATAGCAAGTTCTTGCCTATCGGCACGACATATATATATATTTTCAGTCAATGGAAATACACATTAACGATGAAGACTAATCTTTTTAACACACTTTACAATATGAGTCCTTTACAAACATCGAAGTCTTTACCATCAACATGACAACTGCATAAATTTAAAAACACCTCTGTAATTTTTTTTTTTTGTCCATTAGGAGATAATACCAAGAATTGTCCCTGAAAGACATATATCTCTAAAGATTTCTCGAGTGCCCGAGAATGTGAATAATTCAGTCTTCCTGTACAATACTGAGTGAACTAGCAGCCTACTCTTAACTCTAATTCTCCAAGAAAATTCAAACTGAGTGAATCTAAGGGAGAAACAATATATGATCATGTTTGTGACCCCTGAATGGTCACAATGTATATAATGTAATTACCTTTTCATATAATTTTACATTGCGTATTTTGCGATAATAACTTAAATCGTAAAATATATGGCTTATATTATTTATTTGACTTAGTACTTTTGCTAGGTAGGATGTAACATAACATATTCAGTGCTCAAATTCAATCTGATTGTCTAACTCTGTAATTATCGCTCGTATGCTCGTTTTCCCTGCCGCTTGCCTCGGTGTAGCTGGGCGCAATAGTCCACGGAGCAATCACGTGACCAGAGAGGGGGGTGTTCAACACCTCGCCTGAAGTATTCAGTCTGGGCTAGATTATCTTGTTGTTGGACAATATTCCTGACAAGACGTGCCTAACCTCTTCCTTAATTGGCCCTTGTTGGAAGATCGTCTGTCAACTTTCTGTTGAGTTGGTTTCTGTAGAAAACTTTTCCGTTCACTGAACATTGTCTAGACTTAGTGTTTTCGACGTTGTACTGATGTTGTGTGTCGAATAGCCCACCAGAACAATCAGGTCTTGAGCGTAGATTCTAGACCTAACTTGGTACTGGGTATCTGGTGTACTGTCACTGTCCGGGGGAATTTTTCTTATGGCTGAACTAGAGATTCATAGTATGGGAGTTTTGTGACTTTTTGGAGGATCTGCTGATGGTCCCAACTTAGTATCGTTTAATAATATCTCCTTGATCCTGATTCTGTGTCGCAGTTTGCTTGTTATATGCTATTAGCTAGAAGTCGTTTTATTGTTCAATACAAGCTGTTCTAAATTGCCAGGTGGTCAAGAAGTTAGTTAATGTGAGGACTATTTAGTCATCAACTAAGTTAAGTCTAGTTGAGTTTTGAAACATAGCGAACTACTTATAGCACTTACACATGCTCAAACGTATTTGAATATATGTGAATTATTAAATGTTAATGTACCATACGGTACTTTAAAGACGTATAAATGTGATATTGTGCCATCAGCAAATACCACTGTACACAAAGAAGTGGATTAATATTAATTTGTTTAAATTGATTAATTTATTTTAATTGTGATAATATACTCCTAGACACTTGATTGTTTAGTAAAGTTATTAAATTTAAATTTCTCTAGTTAGTAGCCTACCAGTTGTAATCCTGAAGCACTAATAATTCTTATTAATTCTAAGGGATAATTGGGACCAGGAATACTGACACTTGTTATTAAAACCGCAGTAACAGGCTGGGATGCTAGAAAGGGGCATCCTTTCATATTCACATGGAGATCTTTTAATGCTTATTAGAAATCGCGTTTTTTGTAACAATCAGTAGTCGGGCTAGATCAGGGAACAGACTGCTTCCACTGCCAGTCTGGAGTCAGGGCTAGATCATGGAACAGACGCTTCACTGCCAGTCTGGTAGTCAGGGCAGATCAGGGAGCAGACTGCTTTACTGCCAGTTCTGGTAGTCAGGGCTAACAGGGAATCAGACTGCTTCACTGCCAGTCTGTAGTCCCAGGGCTAGATCAGGAGCAGACTGCTTTCACGCCAGTCTGGTAGTTCAGAGGCTAGATCAGGGAGCAAGACTGTTTTCACTTGCCAGTCTGGATAGTCAGGGCCTAGATCAGGGAGTACAGAATTGCTTCCTGCCAGTCCTGGTATCAGGGCTAGATCAGGGAGAGACTGCTTCAACTGCCAGTCTGGTTATGTCAGGGCTAGATCAGAAGCAGACTGCTTCACTGCCAGTCTGTAGTCAGGCAAGATCTGGGAGTCAGGCTGCTTCACTGCCAGTCTGTAGTCAGGCTAGATTCAGGGAGCAGACTGCTTACTGCCATTCTGGTAGTCCCCCCAGAGGGCTAGATCAGGGAGCAGACTGCTTTACTGTCCAGTCTGGTAGTCAGGGCTAGACTGGGAGCAGACTGCTTCACTGCCAGTCTGGTAGCAGGGCTAGTCAGGGAGCAGACTGCTTTACTGCCAGTCTGGTAGTCAGTGCTAGATCAGAGCAGACTGCTTCACTGCAGTTCTGGGAGTCCCAGGCTAGATTCAGGAGCATGACTGCTTTACTGCCAGTCGGTAAGTCAGGGCTAGCTCAGGGGAGCAGACTGCTTTACCTGCCAGTCATGGTGTCAGGGCTAATCTGGGAGCAAGACTGCCTTCACACAGCCGGAGTCAGCTGGGTAGTCCAGGGCTAGATCAGGGAGCAGGCGCTTCACGCCAGTCTTAGTCAGGGCTAGATCAGGGAGCAGACTGCTTTCAACTGCAGTCCTGGTAGTCAGGCCTAGATCAGGGAGGCAGAACTGTCTTTACTGCCATTCTGTAGTCAGGGCTAGATCAGGGAGCAGACTGCTTTAACTGCCAGTCGGTAGTCAGCTAGATCTGGGAACAGACTGCTTCACTACTGCCAGTCTGGTAGTCAAGGCTAGATCACTGGGAGCAGGCTGCTTCACTGCCAGTCTGGTAGTCAGGGCTAGATCAGGGAGCAGACTGCTTCACTGCCGTCTGGTGTCAGGGCTAGATCAGGGAGCAGACTGCTTCACTCCAGTCTGGTAGTCTGCCGGCTAGATCAGGGATCAAGACTGCTTCACTCTGCAGTCTGATAGTCCAGGGCTAGATTCAGGGAGCAGACTGCTTCAAACTGCCATCTGGTAGTCAGGGCTAGATCAGGGAGCAGACTGCATCACTGCCATGTCTGGTAGTCAGGGCTAGATCAGGAGCAGGCTGCTTCACTGCCAGTCTGGTAGTCAGGCTAAGAATCAGGGACAGACAGCTTCACTGCCGAGTCTGGTATCAGGGCTAGATCAGAGGGAGCAGACTGCTTCACTGCCAGTAGGGGTAGTCAGGGCTAGATCAGCGGATGAAGCACCGACTGCTTCACTGCCATCTGGTAGTCAGGGCTAGATCAGGGAGCAGGACTGCTTCACTGCCAGTTTTTTTCTATTGACCCGTCATCAGGTTGGATCACGGTACCCAAACTGTAAGCTAGACTTAAACAAGTGAACAATGTTTACCTATGTTTCCTGACATTTTGTTTGTTCCTCTTGTATATAAGAATTCTAAACCTAACATCATAATAATAACTAAAACAGTCATTGATTGAGGATTAATAACAACAGCAATAACTTGATATTATTGTATATATTGACAGATATAATATAACGCTGAAAATTCTTCTATGTAGCTATGAATGGAGGTTTTCGTACTATATTAAGTGATAATCACGATTTCTCAGACAATAGCTAAAGATACAGAATGATCTATACATCTCCAGGTAACAACAAAGAAATTATTGGAAAATCTCATAAGCAGCAATGTTTGAGATAGAATTTACTATACACTAAGTATATATTGCAAGCTTTCAAAAAAAAAAAAGGTGTAGTATGGAAATTGCCAGAGCAAGGAATTTTTTTTTTTGAATGGGGGCTCTGCCCCCTCCTTTTTGATAACTCCCTTTCGCCTCCCTCGGCCACCCTTTCCCATTTTTTTTTATTTTCCTCACAAGTGACCCACTGACCGCCGCTCGCTACCCCCTAAGGGCATATTCAATGGGGTTTCCAAATGCTTTCTCGGGAGTGTTGCCAAAATTTCCTTCGAAGGTGCATGCCAAATTGTTTCCAAATTTTTAATTTTTTTTGAGTGTTGCCAATTTTTTCAATTTTTTTTTTTTAATTTTTGGTCTATCCCAATTTTTCAAACTAAGATATCTCCTCTACCCTCGGGCAGATATCTTAGTTTGAAATTTAACCTCGATTTCGGAATTCCGATATAAGTAAATATTCCCCCACCGTACTTCTGGTAAACACCTATAGTCGCGCTAAAAAGACGGGTAAACATTCCCAAAGCCTATAAGGTTTACCACCAAATGTTTTGGTTTTCCCACGGTTAAACCATCAACATGTCATAATACAGCTCTGGGATCCAATTTTTAGAGGCAAATACCCTTTATACTTTACAACCAAATGCTTGTTTAACTTTGATAACATATTTGCGCAAACCACCTAAGTGTTTTTAGTACATCTGGAGTTAACAACAGTTTAGAGTTATTAAGGTATAGATATTCAAATACAGAGGTAATACAAATAAGTGTAAAAAAGTGGTAAAAATGAATACATATATTAATTTCACAAATTTTTATTTGTTACATATTTCAATACAAAAGATACATAATACATCAAAAAGATACATAATACATCAAAAAGATACATAATACATCAAAAAGATACATAATACATCAAAAAGATACATTTTCTCTAGTACAACATTTTTACAACTTTATCACAACAGTTTATGTACAACACAGCGAGGAATTATTTAGTCTCCTGTGTTTAGATGCTGGAATATCAGTTGCACATCAGGGTTCCATCAATTGTCCATAACCGAAGGAAGTTTTGGTGTTTCAATTGATGCCTTTTATCAACAAAGTCCGACAATCTTTCTTTATTATCATTACATATCTCTCCTGTACAATACTAATAGAGCTTACACTTCAATAAGTTCTTTATATAAACTTTTCCGGAAACAGTCTTATACCACCATGAGTTAATACAATGGTGCCTAAATGGCCCAACTTGACATTACTTGTTCTTTCAGGGATCTTCACAGAATACATTTTTGCTTTTAGAGCAACCAACTCATAATAATTATAACTCCATTTTAGATTTCAATTTCGCCCCTAACCTCACCTTTCCTACGTTTATCAATATAATGGATGATCATTAACTCAAAAAACTTTGAAAGTTCAAATATTTCTACCAACAGTTTACTGTTCATTTCGGAGACGCGGTATCACTGTAACAATAGTCCTATATCTCCTTAATGCTATTTTAAGACTTATACCAAAAATAATACAATAATAATAATTCGAAATAAACAGGTTGATTACCAGTTAATTTCGGGTTTGGGTGAATATGCAAATCCCTTTTGTCTTGGATCAAATTACTTATATTTTTTTAAAAAGGGTCACTGACAGCTCCAGAGTAATTGTTTTCTCACCTTTATATATTTATAAAGTCCTCAACCATATTTTGTGATGATTAATTCAATTAAAATACTTTACCGTAAAAGACATTGTTAGTCACTTAATCTTGATGGAACATTATGTGTCTCAGTTTTGTTATCAATATATAGTTCTAATGAAAGGCTCTAATGTTTTGCCTGAATTATAATTCATATACTTCAGAACCTTTTCGGTCTCCAACCAAGAACCATTAAAAGATGAAGTAATTCCAACCTCACTAGATAATGTTTCTGTGGAAATGTGCAGCCCTAATTTCGTATTAAATTTGGGTATCTTTCTACTTTCATTATTTCAAAACAGACTCAGAATAAGGGGACATGCTTTCTGATATATTCGTGTGATAACTATCAAGGGAAGTTCACTGTAACGTCTAGCATCTCTGAATCACATGGTTTGGTGTCACTTTCAATACAATATAATCTTTATCTTATCCCCCTCACATATACGTTAGTAAACACAAATCAAGGAAATCAAATCTTTTCTCCATTCGATATATTTCCCTTGTACCATTGTGCGGTAATACACACCATAACCTGGTATACATTAATAAAGTCATGATAAACAATATTAGTACCCATCCCACTCTATCAAACTGGGGTTAATTATGAAATTTATCATCTTGTATATTGTTTTGAGTCCCCTTTGAGATCAGATGATATAATTCATGGAATGTAACAATCTAATTTTAACTTTTGATTTTTAACAACACAACATCCATAATGAAAGAGGGTAAACTGATATAATTTACTAACGTCTAAATTATAAATATCTTAAGTTTTTTAACGCCACTCCATGAAGAAATCAGCAAACAAATCCAACATCAGTCTTGAGAAACAACATCAAGTAATCACGGTAAAGTCTTGTATTTTCCTTCCCCCAAATGGACAACTTTCACAACATGGTCATAAATCCTTCCTGCTAATTGTGACTGTTTCTCAATGAAATAAAAATTTTCCTGCTTGGCAACCATTTGATTTCCCGGAATTTTTTTAAACTTGTCAATATAGTCCATAACACAGCACCTGTTTTCCTTGCATAATAAGAGTATCACTTGTCCTTAGGTGCTTCCCTTGAGATGATTTCCGTATACCTGCCTTGATAGCTGTTTCTCTAAACTGGAAAGAGGTTACTTTAAGAAACTCATAGAAATCCTGCAATCTACACAACTAATGTCTACTCTTAAGAATTTAAAAGTGTTTTGTTTCGAATGAATCACATTTCATATTCAATTCAGTGTCAAGTCTTTTAAAATAACCTCTAAATCATAGGACCATGTTATGACGTAAACATTTATAGCCTATCTCTCTTGTCTTTACATTGCAGATTGCAAGGTAACACAATATGCTTTCCGATGCAATTACTGAATTGTGTCCCAGTGATCATTGGTGGCGATACTTGGAATTTTTGCATCTAGGAAGGGTACACAGCATAATTCACATGTGTTTTTTGCGATCAATCGCACCTTCATCTTTCCCATTCATATCGATATCATAATACTTCAGCCCTTTATCCCACCTCATTTTTCATTGCATTTACAACAAAGTGGCGGCCGTGTCCTCCCCCTCGTAAACCTTTAACAGAATCACCAGTTCCTACCCGATCAAGATATTAACGTAACCAATAAACAATGACTAATGGTCGTGTTTCAATTTTTGACTGCCGGGGATGTACGATCAAGAGAACTTTCAAAATCATAAACTCATATACATAAATTTTTAGCTAGAATGAGCATAACTAAAAATTTTAAAATGGAGAGTTGATTTCATTGGAGGGAATAACGAGGGTTTGGTTGATCTTATATCCATCATCGTTATAATCTAACATCCTCAGTGTATGCAACATAATTAAACAACTAAGACCAGTATTCTTAAACATAACCCTTGTTTTTATATTAATTATCGTTTCTGAAGTACCCATCAAAAATCTTAATCAATCAATAATTTGCACATGATATTATTCCTAAATTCCTTATTACCTTTATGGCACCTTGCCACATAAATCCCAGCCTTACCCTGTCTAAGCTGATAAACATATAATGAACCTTATTTTTCTTTTCCAATAATCTAACTCTTGGTCACCAGTAATGGAAAATCATCTAATAAGAAGTTTTTTGCTGGTGAAGACAATCCTCCCCAACTATTCACAAGCTTGGATATATCACACAAATTCTTGACCATTTTGTGACGCATTATATGTGGAAACAGCGCGCAGTACACAACAACCAACATCTATCTCTGGATCGAAAATATATAGTCTAACTATTTGGGTAATCCATATAGACTCGAGTTGTACTTCTGAACCAATTAATTCAATATGGATCTTAATCCACCCCGATCCTTCCCTATCTTGTAATTTTGTCCCTAAATTTTTCTAATATTGCGTCCACTTATCGATCAAAGACTTCTAAATTTCTCTTCACTTACAATCTCAGTTTTATGTTTATTCGCCGTATTCTCTCGACCCCGGTCTTTTCAAGAGTGGTGACGCGCGGCCTTGCTCCCTATCTGGGAATTACATACTGGACCATTTTGATCATCCACCCTGATAATGTTTTTGCCTCAGGTTATTAATAACTACAATTGGATGAATTCTGAGTGACACGCTATATACATGTAAGAACATCCCGAAATGCCGTCTCATTTACTGAGAGATAGAAATTTCTGCACTGTATGTCTTACCACTAAAAATTTTTATATACGTCCACATGGTTCTGGGTACAATCTTCCTGGGTTAGAGGATTGACCGACTAGCGTGGCGATCTCCTCAGGTCTCATCACACCCTCAAATTGTCGTGGACACTCTTGGAGTTGCGAGGCACTGTGGTGAGAAGCATGCTCTCCAGACTATGTGTGGTACCGGCGCAGCACCTTGTGGTGAGAAACTTACTCTTCAGACATGTGTGGTACCGCAGTCACTGTGGTGAGAAGCATTACTCCCAGAACTATGTGTGGGTACCGCAGTCCACTGTGGTGAAAGCATTGCTTCTCCATACTATGTGTGGTACCCGCAGTCACTGTGGTAGAAGCAATATACCCTCAGACTAATGTGTGTTATACCGCAGTCAACTGTGGTTGAGAAGCTTGCTCTCCCAGACTATGTTGGTACCCGCAGTCACTGCGGTGAGAAACATTACTACTCCAGACTATGATGTGGTACCGCAGACACTGTGGTGAGAAGCTTACTCTCCAGACTATGTTGTGATAAACCGCAGTCACTGTGGTGAGAAACATTACTCTCCAGACTATTGTGTGGTACCAGCAGTACACTGGGTGAGAACATCACTCTCCAGACTATGTGTGTACCGCAGTCACAGTGGTGAGAAGCATTACTCTCCAGACTATGTTGATTCCGCAGTCACTGTGGTGAGAAACATTACTCCTCCAGACTATGGTGATACCGCAGTCACTGTGGTGAGAAAGCATTATCTCTCCAGAACTAATGTGTGGTACCGCAGTCACTGTGTGAGAAACATTACTCTCCAGACTATGTGAGGTACGCAGTCCACGTGGTGAGAAACATTACTCTCCAGAACTATGTGTGGACCGCAGTTCACTGTGGGTGAGAAACATTACTCTCCAGACTATGTGTGGTACGCAGTCACTAGTGGTGAGAAAACATTACACTCTCCAACTATGTGTGGTACCGCAGTCACTGTGGTGAGAAACATACTCTCCAACTATGTGAGGTACCGGCCAGTCCTGTGGTGAGAAAACATTACTCTTCAGACTAAGTGTGGTACCGGGGCAGACACTGTGGTGAGAAGCATTGCTCTTCCAGACTATGTGTGGTACCGCATCACCTGTGGTGAGAAACATTACTCTTCAGACTATGTGTGGACCGTCATTCCCAAACTTGTGAGTAAAGTCATTGCTCTCCAGACTATGTGTGGTATCGCAGTCACTGTGGTGCAGAAACATTACTCTCCAACTATGTGGTAACCGTGCATGCACTGTGGTAGGAAGCATTAAGCTCTCCAAGACTATGTGTGGTACCGCAGTCACTGTGGTAGAAGCATTAACTCTCCAGACTATGTGTGGTACCGCAGTCACTGTGGTGAGAAACATTACTCATCTCTTCCGACCTATGTGTGGGTACCGCAGGTCCAACTGTGGTGAGAAGCATTACTCACCAGACAATGTGTGGTACCGCAGTCCACTGTGGTGGAGAAGCATCACACTCCAACTATGTGTGATACCGCATTCACTTGTGGTGAGAAACATTACTCTCCAACTATGTGTGGTACTGAGTCACTGTGGTGAGAATCCATTACTCCTGCCAGACCTATGTGTGGTACTCGCAGTCACTGTGGTGAGAAACATTACTCTCCAGACTATGTGTGGTAACCGCAGTCACTGTTTGGAGAAAACATTACTCTCCAGCCTAATGTGTGGTACCGCAGTCACTGCGGTGAGAATAACATTACTCTCCGACTATGTGGGTACCGCAGGTCACTGTGGTGAAAACATACTCACCAGACTATGTGTGTACCGCAGTCAACTGTGTGAGAAACATTACTCATCCAACTATGTTGTGGTACCGCAGTCAGAACATTAATGGTCCTCATAGGTATTATAGCTTTCATATCATTTTCTGCGTGGAAAAGTACAACTCATTTTCTAACGTGGGAAAAATCTTTTTTCGATGTACAATGTTCAAGAATATAACACTGAATGTTTTTATGGCACACTATAGAAAGTCAAGGAATAATAAACACTAATTTTTAAACAAAGCTTGAAATATATAAACTTACCTTCTTCTATAGCCTTCTCTCATAACGCATTCACTCGATCTAGCTGGGATTGTAATGCCTTTAATTTTCCATTTGAATTTCCATTCCTCTTGTTGCATATCACCACCACTCTTATTAACCTGATATCGATCTTGTTAATGATCTCTTACATCTTGTCATGGATTTATCTTGAGTTCATTTCATTCTTTTCTTAAATATCTTCTTATGAATTATTCTCAATATTATTCACATTTATCCTAAACATCCACAATGGTCACAACTTCACCTGTCACAACTCACACACCTCATTTTTTTTCACGATCATAACTTCCCGTCAAAGATACAAGTCACAGCAGGTCACAACAAGACAAACATGTTATACACACTATTGCACCATGTTTTACAACCCAAACAGGTCACATGAAGATACAACAGTCACAAGCCACACCACACACGCTGTTTGCACAATGTTTTACAAACCCCCTAACAGTCACATCAAGACACAACACGTCACGAGGTCACACACCAAAACCTCACACAAACACGCTATTACACAATGTTTTACAACCCCCCAGTAGGTCCACATCAAGACACAACAGATCACACTCACACACATACACGCACAATTGCACAATGTTTTAACAACCCCCCAACAGGTCACAAAATACAACATTATCACAAGTCACACACACTAATGCACCATGTTTAACAACCCCCAATCAGGTCATATCAAGACACAACAGGTCACCAATTCACACAACACTATTGCACCATGTTGACAACCCCCAACAGGTCACATCAAGACAACAACAGGTCACAAGTCACAACACACTATTGCACATGTTTTAAAAAACCCCAACAGGTCACATTAACCAACTTGTTTTAACAACTCCTCAATCAGTATAAGAGATTTCAATGCTATGGCAGATACGTACTACCCACAAAAACTCTCC
>NW_026506327.1:22500-27500 GCF_026875155.1 Cherax quadricarinatus
CACGCTCGTCAGCCTCTGTCAGTTTCCCTAAGGGAAACCCTTAACGTCTTTCTGCTGATATATATTGAAACTCAGTAACAATGTTGTCAGGTCTTGGTGGACACAACTTTAACAATGTTGTTAAGTCCTGGTGGACACAACTTTAACAATGTTGTTAAGTCCTGGTGGACACAACTTTAACAATGTTGTTAAGTCCTGGTGGACACAACTTTAACAATGTTGTTAAGTCCTGGTGGAAACAACTTAAACAATGTTTGTTAAGTCCTGGTGGACACAACTTTAACAATGTTGTTAAGTCCTGGTGGACACAACTTTAACAATGTTAAGTCCTGATGGACACAACTTTAACAATGTTGTTAAGTCCTGGTGGACACAACTTTAACAATGTTGTTAAGTCCTGGTGGACACAACATTAACAATGTTGTTAAGTCCTGGTGGACACAACTTTAACAATGTTGTTAAGTCCTGGTGGACACAACTTTAACAATGTTAAGTCCTGGTGGACACAACTTTAACAATGTTGTTAAGTCCTGGTGGACACAACTTTAACAATGTTGTTAAGTCCTGGTGGACACAACATTAACAATGTTGTTAAGTCCTGGTGGACACAACAATTAACAATGTTGTAAGTCCTGGTGGACACAACATTAACAATGTTGTTAAGTCCTGGTGGACACAACATTAACAATGTTGTTAAGTCCTGGTGGACACAACATTAACAATGTTGTCAGGTCCTGGTGGACACAACATTAACAATGTTGTTAAGTCCTGGTGGACACAACATTAACAATGTTGTTAAGTCCTGGTGGACACAACATTAACAATGTTGTTAAGTCCTGGTGGACACAACATTAACAATGTTGTTAAGTCCTGGTGGACACAACTTTAACAATGTTGTTAAGTCCTGGTGGACACAACATTAACAATGTTGATAAGTCCTGGTGGACACAACATTAACAATGTTGTTAAGTCCTGGTGGACACAACATTAACAATGTTGTTAAGTCCTGGTGGACACAACATTAACAATGTTGTCAGGTCCTGGTGGACACAACATTAACAAATGTTGTTAGTCCTGGTGGACACAACATTAACAATGTTGTTAAGTCCTGGTGGACACAACATTAACAATGTTGTTAAGTCCTGGTGGACACAACATTAACAATGTTGTTAAGTCCTGGTGGACACAACATTAACAATGTTGTTAAAGTCCTGGTGGACACAACATTAACAATGTTGTTAAGTCCTGGTGGACACAACATTAACAATGTTGTTAAGTCCTGGTGGACACAACATTAACAATGTTGTTAAGTCCTGGTGGATACAACATTAACAATGTTGTTAAGTCCTGGTGGATACAACATTAACAATGTTGTTAAGTCCTGGTGGACACAACATTAACAATGTTGTCAGGCCCTGGTGGACACAACATTAACAATGTTGTTAAGTCCTGGTGGACACAACATTAACAATGTTGTTAAGTCCTGGTGGACACAACATTAACAATGTTGTTAAGTCCTGTGGTACACAACATTAACAATGTTGTTAAGTCCTGGTGGACACAACATTAACAATGTTGTTAAGTCCTGGTGGACACAACATTAACAATGTTGTCAGGTCCTGGTGGACACAACATTAACAATGTTGTTAAGTCCTGGTGGACACAACATTAACAATGTTGTTAAGTCCTGGTGGACACAACATTAACAATGTTGTCAGGCCCTGGTGGACACAACATTAACAATGTTGTTAAGTCCTGGTGGACACAACATTAACAATGTTGTTAAGTCCTGGTGGACACAACATTAACAATGTGTTAAGTCCTGGTGGACACAACATTAACAATGTTGTTAAGTCCTGGTGGACACAACATTAACAATGTTGTTAAGTCCTGGTGGACACAACATTAACAATGTTGTTAAGTCTGGTGGACACAACATTAACAATGTTGTTAAGTCCTGGTGGACACAACATTAACAATGTTGTTAAGTCCTGGTGGACACAACATTAACAATGTTGTTAAGTCCTGGTGGACACAACATTAACAATGTTGTTAAGTCCTGGTGGACACAACATTAACAATGTTGTTAAGTCCTGGTGGACACAACATTAACAATGTTGTTAAGTCCTGGTGGACACAACATTAACAATGTTGTTAAGTCCTGGTGGACACAACATTAACAATGGTTTCAGGTCCTGGTGGACACAACATTAACAATGTTGTTAAGTCCTGGTGGACACAACATTAACAATGTTGTTAAGTCCTGGTGGACACAACAATAACAATGTTGTTAAGTCCTGGTGGACACAACATTAACAATGTTGATAAGTCCTGGTGGACACAACATTAACAATGTTGTTAAGTCCTGGTGGACACAACATTAACAATGTTGATAAGTCCTGGTGGACACAACATTAACAATGTTGTTAAGTCCTGGTGGACACAACATTAACAATGTTGTTAAGTCCTGGTGGACACAACATTAACAATGTTGTTAAGTCCTGGTGGACACAACATTAACAATGTTGTTAAAGTCCTGGTGGACACAACATTAACAATGTTGTCAGGTCCTGGTGGACACAACATTAACAATGTTGTTAAGTCCTGGTGGACACAACATTAACAATGTTGTTAAGTCCTGGTGTACACAACATTAACAATGTTGTTAAGTCCTGGTGGACACAACATTAACAATGTTGTTAAGTCCTGGTGGACACAGCATTAACAATGTTGTTAAGTCCTGGTGGACACAACATTAACAATGTTGTTAAGTACTGGTGGACACAACATTAACAATGTTGTTAAGTCCTGGTGGACACAACATTAACAATGTTGTTAAGTCCTGGTGGACACAACATTAACAATGTTGTTAAGTCCTGGTGGACACAACATTAACAATGTTGTTAAGTCCTGGTGGACACAACATTAACAATGTTGTTAAGTCCTGGTGGACACAACATTAACAATGTTGTTAAGTCCTGGTGGACACAACATTAACAATGTTGTTAAGATGAGTAAGACATGTGCAATAGTATAATATAGTATTATATAGTAATATATTGTAGTAGTGCTATACTAAAGTAGTTCTATATAGTATATTACTATACTGTCATATTACTATGCAAAATTATATTAGTATGGAATATTACTACTACAGTATAATACTATACATTAGTATAGTACTACTGTGGTTTAGTATTATACTCAACCACTCTTCAAAAAGGCTCTATTATTCTCTATTATTGATTAAGACTGGAGATGAACACTTCTCAAGACTTGGCCATCGATAACCTTAAAATTACTTCTTCAAAGCCGAGTGAGTGACTGATTATCTCATATTTAAGTTATTACAGCTTCTGCTGACTGAAGAAGCTGAGAAGCAGACAAAACTTATCTACTGTTTAGATGTGCAATATTTTTATTATTTCACAACATCAACAAATTTGAATGCATGAAATTGATATTGCAGCGAGTCAGAAGAGGAAATCTGAGTTTTATTTATCTTTATTTAACAGGAATAAAGATTTCCCACAATTTTACAAACAAAATCGACAGGTCTACAAATACACATTTGAATTTTATTCTCTACAGTCGTCATATTTTTTGCCAACTTTTGTGAAAGTTTGAAGCTTCGCCACTGAGAATATTGGAAGTTATCTGAGCCATTCCAGGATACTGGCAATGTGTTCAGTAAGTTTTGTCACAGGGAGCGTGAACACCACAGTTGTTCTACAATGTGGTGGTCGTTATTACAAGTGTTGGAAATATGACGCCGACTGAATGAAAATTCTGTGAAAGGAAAAAAAGAGGAAAAATCATTCATGTAACCTCTTAAAGGTATCCCTTCGAGGATACATAATAACAAACGTTAGTAAAGTGGACACTTTCAATCGTCATACTTCTTTATAACGCTATTTTAATCTTCGCCTTTAGACTCTAGTTACTTTTCTCATTCCACCTCCCGTTTCTGTTCACTATGTTCATTTCTTTCATTTTTCACCTTGCAGGGTACTGATGATTGTAGTATGTCTCTCATCCTTTCCTGTCTAGTCTGAAATCACTGCTATGGACTTGCACACTCTCTTCCTTCCAGTTTTCAGTTACACTTACGTGCTACTACTGTGTTCATAGATGGCTATAAATTCTTTGAAGGCGAAGGATATGCAGCTATTTTAGAGAGAAGCTTGCTTAATTGGATTTGTATTTTCACATAAGATTAATATGCAACTATTGCTTTGTTCTTTCACGCTAATTATTTTACTACATCTTATTTTGTTGTAGTGTTTGACTTTCCAGCTGTTGAACAATTGACTCCTGGCATCGCATCGTCATTCGTATTCAACAGTGGTTGTGTCACCTCTTCAGCAATGATAATGATATCCTTCTATGTTGGATTCCTGGTTATTCTACTGACCATTGCATTGATCTCGTAAACTCCTCTGCACGTTCCACTGCACAAAATCTATTTATCTCTAGCAGGTCATTACGTATCCATAGAAACTCCTATTGGTCCAAGTCTGCGGACAAGCAGTTCGTAATCAAACCAGAGATACTTTCTTTGATGATTTCTTTTCATCTCTGTCGTGTTTGGGGAAAATGTTCTCGCATTACTGCATATCGATTAGTGAAGAGGAGGGTCCAGGACCTGAGTCTCGACCCCTGCAACCACAAATAGGCGAGTACAAATAGGTGAGTACACACAGACACAGAAACAGACACACAGACACACACACAGACACACACACAGACACACAGGAGCCAGGAGCTAGGACTCGACCCCTGCAACCACAAATAGGTGAGTACAGACACAGACACACACACACACACACACACACACATATATACACACACACACACACACACACACACACACACACACACACACACACACACACACACACACACACACACACACACACAACACACACACTTGTCAGGAAGACAGCAGCGAGTCATGGTACGTGGCGAGGTGTCAGAGTGGGCACCTGTGACCAGCGGGG
>NW_026506327.1:32500-46135 GCF_026875155.1 Cherax quadricarinatus
CCTAGCAAACCTCAGAACAGCATTCCGACATCTTAATAAGGAATCGTTCAGGACCCGTACACGTATTCGTTAGGCCCATATTGGAGTATGCGGCCACCAGTTTGGAACCCACGCCTAGCCAAAGCACGTAAAGTAACTAGAGAAAGTGCAATGGATTGCAACAAGACTAGTCCCAGAGCTAAGAGGGATGTCCTACGAGGATGAGGTTAAGGGAAATCAACTGACGACATGGAGGCCTGGAGAGATAGGGGGGACATGATAACGACATACAAAATACTGAGAGGGAGTATGACAGGTGGACAAAGACAGATGTTCCAGAGGATTGGATAAAGTAACAAGGGGACCAGTTGGAAGCTGAGACACAGATGCAATCACAGGGTTGTTTGGAAGTATTTCTTCAGCCACAGAGTAGTCAGTAAGTGGATAGTTTGGGATGCGATGTGTGGAGGCAGATCCATAAATAGCTTAAGCAGAGGTATGATTAAAGACTCACTGGCTCAGGGTGAGAGAGTGACCCTAGTAGCGACCAGTGATGTGGCGGGGTTCGGAGCTCGGACTCGACCCTGCAACCTCAACTAGGTGAGTACAACTAGGTGAGAACACAACACACACACACACACGACACACACAATCACACATACACACACACACACACACACCACACACACACACCACACCACACACACACACACCCACACACCACACACACACACACACCCCACACACACAAAGAAATGATGGACTATGTAGCTACAAAATGTAAGGAGGCAGAGGAGAGGTTTTGTTCCCAAGGGGAAACAGAAATTAATGGGAAGAACAGGAACGAGTCCTTGGTTCCACAAAGGTGTAGGAGCAAAAAAACTAGGTTTGTAACTGGAGAATGGAAAAGGTACAGAAGACAGAAGAACTCAAGGAAAATAAAGAATCAGCCGAAGGCTAGAACGAATATTCACAGATAAGAAGGGAGGCCAGATGACATATGAAATCACATAACATCAAAAGTAAAAAAGACTGACCGAGCTGTTGCTTTACAGCACCCCCATCAGGAGGAAACAACAGTCAAGGACCAGGTAGCAGACTGAGGAAGGGTGATGGGGAATTCACAAGAAACGGACCAAGAGGATGTCAGGAGCGTAACTCAAGATTTAAAGAAGTATTTACAGGGGAAACCTGTAGGACTCCAGGAAATCAAGAACAGGGCGGGCCACACCAGCAAGTGATGGGTGAGGTACATATAAACAAGGAGGAGGTGAAGAGCTGCATATGCGAACTTGACACCTAAAGACGGTGGGACCAGACAAATCTCTCATTGGGTCCTTCAAAGAGGGAGCAGAGATTATTGTGTGAGCCATTAACAAAGTTCTTCAACACATATTTGAAACTGGGCAACTCCTGAGTATGGAAAATGGCAAATGTGTCCAATTTTTTAAAAAGGGAGACAGACATGAGTGCACTTTAACTACAGAAACACTGTTCACTAAGTGTTTAGTATGCATGGTCATGGAGAAGCTCATCAGGAGGAGAGTGGTGGGGCACCTGGAAAGAGACCAGAAAACAAGTGTATAATTGAAAACCAGCACGGTTTAAGGGAAGCGAAAATCCTGTGTCTACAAACCTATAGAGTTTTATGAAAGGGTGACAGAAGTAATACAGAGAGAAAGGGTGGATCGGACTGCTTTTTTTGGGACTGCAAGATGGCCTTCGACACAGTTCATCACAAGGGTTACTGCAAAGCTAGAGGATCAGGCACACATATCAGGAAAGGCACTGCAATTCGGATCAGTAGAATTACCTGACAGGGACGGCAAAACAACGAGTCATGGTACGCGACGAGGTGTCAGAGTGGGCGCCTGTGACAAGAAGCGGGGTTCCACGGGGTCAGTCCTAGGACCTGTGCTGTTCTTGTATATGTGAAACGACATGTCGGAAGGGATAGATCGAAGTGGCCTTGTTTGCAGGATGGATGCGAAGTTAATGAGAAGAATCAAATCGGATGAGGATCAGGCAAAGACTACAAAGAGACCTGGGACCCCAAGGCTACAAGCTGATCCAGCAACTGGCTCTTGAAAATTTAACCCTGCCAAATGCAACGTCATGAAGATTGGGGAAGGACAAAGAAGACCGCAGACACATATAGTTTAGATAGCCAAATGACTGCAACCTCACTCAAGGAAAAAGTCTGGGTAGTGAGTATAACACGAGCTATATCTCCTGTGGCGCACATCAATCAGATAACTGCTGCAGCATACGGGCGCCTGGCAAACCTAAGGATAGCGTTCGATACCTCAGTAAGGATTTCGTTTAGACTCTGTTATACCATGTACGTCCGGCCCATACTGGAGTATGCTGCACAGGTTTGGGGAAAAAAAATAAAAAATTTTCCCCACACCTAGTCAAGCCCGTCATGAAATCTAGTGAAAGGGCAAGGTTTTCAACAAGACTAGTCCACAGAGCTACGGGGATTGTCCTAACGAAGAAAGGTTGAGGGAAATCGGCCTGACGCCACTGGAGGATACAGGAGGGTCAGGTGAGACTGATAACGACGTATAAAATATATGCACATAATAGACAAGGTGGACAATGAACGGGATGTTCCAGAGAAGGGACACAGACACAAGAGGTCACCAATTGGAAGTTGAAGGACTCAGATGATTCAAGGGATGTTAGGAAGTATTTCTTCTGTCATAGAGTAGTCAGGCCTGTGGAATAGCCTAGAAAGTGACGTAGTGGAGGCTGGGAACCATACATAGTTTTAAGGGCGAGGTATGACAGAGCTATGGGGCAGGTGAGGTAGGTGAGTGAGGACTAGTAGCGATCAGGCGAAGAGGCGGGGCCAGGAGCTGGGGAATCGACCCTACAACCACAAATAGGGAGTTACAAATAGAGTGAGTACAACACACACACACACACACACACAACACACACAACACACACCACACACACCACACCACGCTCGTCAGCTCTGTCAGTTTCCCTAAGGGAAACCTCCTTGCGTAATACTATCGACGCTCTTTCTGCTGTATATTTTGAATACTCAAGTAACATTGTTGTCAGTCTTGGTGGACACAAACTTTAACAATGTTGTTAAGTCCTGGTGGACTCAACTTTAACAATGTTGTTAAGTCCTGGTGGACACAACTTTAACAATGTGTTAAGTCTGGTGGACCAACTTTAACAATGTTGTTAAGTCCTGCGTGAGACCACAAAATTTTAACAATGTTAAGTCCTGTGGGACACAACTTTAAACAATGTTGTTTAAGTTCTCTGTGTGGACACAACTTTATCAATGTTGTTAGGTCCTGGTGACACTCAACATTAACAATGTTGTTAAAGTCCTGCGTTGGACACAACATTAAATTGGTTGTTAGGTCCTGGGTGGACACAACATAACAATGTTGTTAAGTCCTGGTGGACACAACATTAACAATGTTGTCGGTCCTGGTGGGAACAACATTAACAATGGTTGTTTTCCTGGTGGACACAACATTATCATGTAGTCAGGTCCTTGGTGGACACACTTTAACAGTTGTTAAGTACTGGTTGGACACAACTTTAACAATGTTGTTACGTCTGGGGCGGACAACATTAACAATGTTGTTAAGTCCAGGTAGACACAACTTAAACAAATGTTGTTTATGTCCTGGTGGACACAAACATTAACAATGGTTGATTAAGTCCTGGGTGGACCAACATTAACAATGTTGTTAAGTCCAGGCGGGACACAATCATTTTAACTATGTTGTTTAGTCCTGGTGACACAACATTATACAATGTTGTCTGGGTCCTGGTGGACACAACATTAACAATGTTGTTATGTCCTGGGTGGACACAACATTAACAAGGTTGTCAGGTCCGGTGGACACAACATTAACAATGTTGTTAAGTCTGGTGGACACAACTTTATTTCAATGTTGTATGTCCTGGTGGACACAACATTAACCAATGTTGTCAGGTCCTGTGGACACAACTTTAACAATGTTGTCAGGTCATGGTGGACACACATTAACAATGTGTAATGTCCTGGTGGACACAACATCAACAATGTTGTTAAGCATGGTGGACACAACATTAACAATGTGGATAAGCCTGGTGGACCAAACCCATAACTTGTTGTTAAGTACTGGTGGGACACGATACATTAACAATGTTGTTATGGTCCTGGTGGACACAACATTAACAATGTTGTTAAGTCCTGAATGTGGGGTGGGGACCCACAATACATTAGCAATGTGTCAGGTCCTGGTGGGACACAACATTAACAAATGTTTGTTAAGTCCTGGTGGACACAACATTAAAACAATGTTGTTAAGTCCTGGTGGACAAACAACATTAACTCAATGTTGTTAAGTCCTTGGTGACCACAACATTAAACAATGTTGTTAAGTCCTGGTGGAACACACATTAACAATGTTGTCAGGTCCTGGTGGCACAACATTAACTATGTTGTCAGGTCCTGGTGGACACAACATTAACAATGTTGTAGTTTCCTGGTGGACACAACTTATCAATGTTGTTAAGTCCTGGTGGACACAACATTAACAATGTTGATAATTCCTGGTGGACACACATTGAACAATGTTGTTAAGTCTGGTGGACACAACATTAAAAATGTTGTTAAGTCCTGGTTGGATACAACATTAACAATGTTTTTTAGTCCTGCGTGGACTCAACCATTAAAACAATGTTGTTAAGTTCCTGGTGGATACAAACATTAACAATTTGTTAAGTCCTTGTGGATACAACATTAACAATGTTGTTAAGTCCTGCTGGCACAACTTTAACAAGGGTTGTTAAGTCCTGGGGTTACAACATTAAAACCCCCCCCCAATGTTGTTAGTCCTGTTGGATACTACATTAACAAGTTGTTAAGTACTTGGTGGACACAACATTAACAATGTTGTTAGTCTTGTGGGATCACAACATTAACAATGTTGTTATGATCCTGCGTGGATACAACTTAACAATGTTGTTAAGTCTGGTGGATACAACTTAACTATGTTGTTAAGTCCTGGTGGACACAACAGTAACAATGTTGTTTAAGTCCTGGTGGATTCACAACATTAAAATGTTGGTAAGTCCTGGGGGATACCAACTTTAAACATGTTGTTAAGTCCTGGTGGAACAACATTAACAAGTTGTAGTCTGGTTTGGACAAACATTTTAACAATGTTGTTAGTCCGGTGGACACAACATTAAATATGTTGTTAAGTCCCTGGTGTGACAAAACATTAACAATGTTGTTAAGTCCTGGGTGGAACAACATTAACAAATGTTGTCAGGTCCTGGTGGACACAAACATTAACATTGTTGGTAAGTCCTGGTGGATACAACATTAACAATGTTGTTAGTCCTGGTGGACACATCATTAACTATGTTGTTAAGTCCTGGTGGAAACAACATTAACAATGTTGTTAAGTCCTGGTGGATTACTACATTAACTATGTTGTTAAGTCCTGCGTGGACACAACATTAACAATGTTGTTAAGTCCTGGTGGATACAACATTATACAATGATAGTTAAGTCCTGGTGGACACAACATTAAACAATTGTTGTTAAGTCTGGTGGAACAACATTAACAGTGTTGTTAAGTCTGGTGGATACAAACATTAACATATGTTGTTAAGTCCTGGTGGGCACAACATTAACAGTGTTGTTAAGCCTGGTGGGACAAACATTAACAGTGTTGTTAAGTCCTGGTGGATACAACATTTACAATTGTTGTTAAGTCCTGGTGGACACACATTAACGTGTTGTTAAGTCTGTGGACCAACTACATTAACAATGTTGTTAAGTCCTGGTGGACACAACATTAAACTTTGTTGTTAAAGTCTGGTGGACACAACATTACCAATGTTGTTAGGTCATGGTGGGGACAAAATTAACGGTGTGTTAAGTACTGGTGGATACACCAGTAACAATGTTGTTAAGTCCTGGGTGGACAAAACATTAAAGTGTTGTCTTAATCCTGGTGGACACAACATTAAACAGTTGTTGTTAAGTCTGGTGGACACAATTAACAATGTTGTTAAGTCCTGGTGGATACAACATTAACAATGTTGTTTAAGTCCTGGTGGACCAACATTAACATTGTTGTTAAGTCCTGGTGGACACAACATAACAATGTTGTTAAGTCCTGGTGGACACAACTTAACAATGTTGTTAAGTCCTGGTGGATACACATTTAAAAATGTTGTTAAGTCCTGGTGGTCACATCATTAAACATGTTGTTAAGCCCAGTGTGGACACAATCATTACAATGTTGTTCAAGTTCCTGGTGGGACACATCATTAACAATGTTGTTTAGTCCTGGTGGATTAACTAACATTAACAATGTTGTTAAGTCCTGGTGGACACAACATTAACAATGTTGTTAAGTCCTGGTGGACACAAACATTAACAATTTGTTTGTTATGTCCTGGTGGGACACAACATTATCAATGTTGTTAAGTCCTGGTGGATACAACATTAACTATGGTTGTTAAGTCCTGGTGGACACAACTTTAACAAATGTTGTTATAGTCCTGTGTGGACCACAACATTACTATGTTGTTAAGTCCTGGTGGACACATCATTAACCAATGTTGTTAGTCCTGGTGGACACAACATTACAATGTTGTTTAAGTCTGGTGGACAAACATTAACTATGTTGTTATGTTCATGGTGGTTACAAATTAATATGTTGTTAAGTCATGGGGACTCAACTTAACAATTGTTGTTAAGTTCTGGTGGGACACATATTAACAATGTTGTTAAGGTCTGGTGGATACAACTTTAACAATGTTGTTAATTCCTGGTGGACACAACATTAACAATTTTGTTAAGTCCTGGTGGACACAACATTAACAAATGTTGTTAAGTCCTGGTGGACACAACATTAACAATGTTGTTAAGTCCTGGTGGATTCATTCATTACAATGTTGTTAGTCCTGGTGGGACAACTAACATTTAACAATGTTGTTAAGTCCTGGTGGACCAACAACATTAAATATAATGTTGTTAAGTCTGGTTGGACATACATTAACAATGTTGTTAAGTCTGGTGGACACAACATTAACAATGTTGTTAAGTCCCCTGGTGGAAACGAACATTACAATGTTGTTAAGTCATGGTGGATTACAACATTAAACAATGTGTTAAGTCCTGTGGACACAACATTAACAATGTTGTTTAAGTCCTGGTGGGCCCACAACATTAACAATGTTTGTTAAGTCCTGGTGGACACAACATTAACAATGTTGTTAAGTCCTGGTAGATACAACATTAACAATGTTGGTTAAGTCCTGGTGGACACAACATTAACAATGTTTGTTAAGTCCTGGTGGATACAACATTAACAAGTTGCTTAAGTCTGGTGGACACAACATTAAACAATGAGTTAAGTCTGCGTGGAAAAACATTAACAATGTTGTTAAGTCCTGTGGACCACACATTAACAATGTTGTTAAGTCCTGGTGAGATACATCATTCAAACAATGTTGTTAGTCTGGTGGATACAACATTAACAATGTTGTTATGTCCTGGTGGATACAAACATTATTAACAATGTTGTTAGTCCTGGTTGGACACAACACTTAACATGTTGTTAAGTCCTGGTGGATAAACATTAACAATGTTTGTTAAGTCTGGTGGGACACAAACATTAACAAGGTTGTTAAGTCCTGGTGGATACAACATTAACAATGTTGTTAAGTCCTGGTGGATACAACTTAACAATGTTGTTAAGTACTGCGTGGATACAAACATTATCAATGCTTGTTAAGTCCTGGTGGACACAACATTAACAATGTTGTTAGTCCTGGTGGGACACAACATTACAATGTTGTTAAGTCCTGGTGGACACAACATTAACCAATGGTGTAAGTCTGGTGGGACACATACATTAACAATGTTGTTAAGTCCTGGTGGACCACAAAATTAACAATGTTGTTAAGTCCTGCTGGGACACAAATTAACAGTGTTGTTAAGTCCTGGTGGATACAACATTAACTAACTGGTGTTAAGTCCTGGTGGACACAACATTAACAGTGTTGTTAAGTCTGGGTGGACACAACATTAACAGTGTTGTTAAGCCTGGTGGATACATACATTAACAAATGTTGTTAAGTCCTGGTGGACACAACCATTAACAGTGTTGTTAAGTATGGTGGACACAACATTAACAATGTTGTTAAGTCCTGGTGTGGAACACATTAAACATGTTGTTAAATCCTGCTGGACCAAACATTAACTGTGTTGTTAACGTCCGGGTGACACTACATTAACTCAGTGTTGTTAAGTCCTGGTGGATACAACATTAACCAATGTTGTTAAGTCCTGGTGGACACAACATGAACAGTGTTGTTAAGTACTGGTGGACACAAACATTAACGTGTTGTTAAGTCCTGGTGGACACAACCATTTAACAATGTTGATAATTTTAGTCCTGGTGGATACAACATTTCACAATGTTGTTAAGTCCTGGTTGGATAAACATTGACAATGTGTTAAGTCCTGGTGGATCACAACATTAACAATGTTGTGTAAAGTTCCTGGTGGGACACACATTAACAATGTTCTTAAGTCCTGGTGGACACAACATTAAACAATGTTGTTAGTCCTGGTGGATACAACATTAACAATGTTGTTAAGTCTGGTGGACAAACATTATACAATGTTGTTAAGTCCTGGTGGAAGGGACACAAACATAACAATGTTGTTAAGTCCTGGTGGATTACAACATTAACAATGTTGTTAAGGTCCTGGTGGACACAACATTAACAATGATGTTAAGTTCCTGGTGGACACTACATTAACAATGTTGTTAAAGTCCTGGTGGGAGGACACTAACATTTAACAATGTTGTTAAGTTCCTGGTGGATACAAACATTAACAATGTTGGTAATGTTCTGGTGGACACAACATTAACAATGTTGTTAAGTCCTGGTGGACCAACTTTAACAAGTGATGTTAAGGCTGCGTGGACACAACATTAACAATGTTGTTAAGTCCTGGGGGACCAACATTAACAATGTTGTTAATAGTCCTGGTGGACACAACATTACAATGTTGTTAAGTCCTGGTGGACACAACATTAAACATGTTGTTAAGTCCTGGTGGACACAACATTAACAATGTTGTTAAGTCCTGTGGACACAACAATTAACAATGTTGTCAGGTCCTGGTGGACACAACATTAACATTGTTGTTAAGTCCTGGGTGGACACAACACTTAACAATGTTGTTAAGTCTGGTGGACACTGCATTACTATGTTGTTAAGTCCTGGTGGAACACATCATGAACAATGTTGTTTAAGTCCTGGTGGAACTACATTAACAATGTTGTTTAAGTCCTGGTGGACTCAACATTAACAATGTTGTTAATTTCATGGTGGACAAACACTTAACAATGTTGGTTAAGTCTGGTGGACACAACATTAACAATGTTGTAAGTCCTGGTGGACACAACATTAACAATGTTGTTAAGTCCTGGCTGGACACAACATTAACAATGTTGCTTAAGATGAGTAAGACACGTGCAAGAAGTATAATATAGTATTATTAGTAATATATTGTAGTAGTGCTATACTAAAGCAGTTTATATAGTATATTTACTATACTGTCATAATACTATGTAAAATCTAATATTGTATGGAATTTTACTATATAGTATATATACTGTACATTAGTATAGTACTACTGTGGTTTAATATTATACTAACAGTCTTCAAAAAGCCTCTATTATTCTCTATTATTGATTAAGGGACTGGGAGATAAACATTCTAAGACTTGGCCCATAGATAACCTTTAAATTACTCTTCAAAGCCGATGTGTGTGACTGATTTTTCCATATTTAAAGTTTATTACAGCTTCTGCTGACTGAAGAAGCTGTGAGAAGCAGGACAAAACTTATCTACTGTTTAGATGTGCAATATTTTTTGTATTTCACAACATCTAACAAATTTGAATGCATGAAATTGATACTGCAGCGAGTCAGAAGAGGAAAATCTGAGAGTTTTATTTATCGTTATGTAACAGGAATAAAGATTCCTCACAATTTTTCAAACAAAATCGAAGGTCTACAAATACACATTTGAATTTTATTTCTACAGTCGTCTATTTTTTGGCCAACTTTTGTGAAGTTTCGAAGCTTCGCCACTGAGAATATTGGATAGTTATCTGAGCCATTCCAGGATACTGGCAATGTGTTCAGTAAGTTTTGTCGACAGGGAGCGTGACACACAGTTGTTCTACAATGTGGTGGTCGTTATTACAAGTGTTGGAAATATGACGCCGACTGAATGAAAATTCTGTTAAAGGAAAAAGAGGAAAATCATTCATGTACCTATTAAAGGTATCCTTCTGAGGATACAATAATAACAAACGTTAGTTAAAGTGGACACTTTCAATCGTATACTTCTTTATAACGCTCTATTTAATCTTCGCCTTTAGAACTCTAGTTATTTTCCTCATTCACCTCCCGTTCTGTTCACTATGTTCATTTCTTTCATTTTTCACCTTGCAAAATGCTGATGTATATGTCTCCTCATTCCCTTTTCTGTCTAGTCTGAAATCACTGCTATGGACTTGCACATCTCTTCCTTCAGTTTTCAGTTACACAACGTGCTATACTGTGTTCATATGTGGCTATAAATTTTGAAGGCGAAGGATATGCAGCTATTTTAGAGAGAAGCTTGCTTAATTGGATTTGTATTTTCACATATAGAGTAATATGCAATATTGCTTTGTTCTTTCACGTAATTATTTTACTTACATCTTATTTGTTGTGTGTTTGACTTTCCAGCTGTTGAACAATTGAACTCTGGCATCGCATCGTCATTCGTTATTCAACAGTGGTTGTGTCACCTCTTCGCAATGATAATGATATCCTTCTATGTTGGATTCCTGGTTATTCTACTGGACCATTGCATTGATCTCGTAAAACTCTCTGCAGTTTCCAATGCACAAAATTATTTATCCTCTAGCATGGTCATTACGTATCCATAGAACTCTTTTTGGTCCAAGTCTGCGGACAAGCAGTTCGTAATCAAACCAGTGATACTTTCTTTGATGATTTCTTTTCATCTCTGTCGTGTTTGGGGAAAATGTTCTCGCATTACTGCATATCGATCAGTGAAGAGGAGGGTCCAGGCCCTGAGTCTCGACCCTGCAACCACAAATAGGCGAGTACAAATAGGTGAGTACACACAGACACAGAAACAGACACACAGACACACACACAGACACACAGACACACACACAGACACACAAGAGCCAGGAGCTAGGACTCGACCCCTGCAACCACAATAGGTGAGTACAGACACAGACACACACACACACACACACACACATACACACACACACACACACACCACACACACACACACACACACACCACACACACACACACACACACCCCACACACACACACACACACACACACACAACACTTGTCAGGAAGACAGCAGCGAGTCATGGTACGTGGCGAGGTGTCAGAGTGGGCACCTGGGGACCAGCGGGGTCCCGCAGGGGTCAGTCCTAGGACCAGTGCTGTTTCTGGTATTTGTGAACGACATGACGGAAAGGAATAGACTCTGAGGTGTCCCTGTTTGCAGATGACGTGAAGTTGATGAGAAGAATACACTCGATCGAAGACCAGGCAGAACTACAAAGGGATCTGGACAGGCTGCATACCGGGTTTCCAGCAATTGGCTCCTGGAGTTCAATCCCACCAAGTGCAAAGTCATGAAGATTGGGGAAGGGCAAAGAAGGCCGCGGGACGGAGTATAGTCTAGGGGGTCAGAGACTACAAACCTCACTCAAGGAAAAAGATCTTGGGGTGAGTATAACACCAGGCACATCTCCTGAAGCGCACATCAACCAAATAACTGCTGCAGCATATGGGCGCCTAGCAAACCTCAGAACAGCATTCCGACATCTTAATAAGGAATCATTCAGGACCCTGTACACCGTGTATGTTAGGCCCATATTGGAGTATGCGGCACCAGTTTGGAACCCACACCTAGCCAAGCACGTAAAGAAACTAGAGAAAGTGCAAAGGTTTGCAACAAGACTAGTCCCAGAGCTAAGAGGTATGTCCTACGAGGAGAGGTTAAGGGAAATCAACCAGGAGAGATAGGGGGGACATGATAACGACATACAAAATACTGAGAGGAATTGACAAGGTGGACAAAGACAGGATGTTCCAGAGATTGGACACAGTAACAAGGGGACACAGTTGGAAGCTGAAGACACAGATGAATCACAGGGATGTTAGGAAGTATTTCTTCAGCCACAGAGTAGTCAGTAAGTGGAATAGTTTGGGAAGCGATGTAGTGGAGGCAGGATCCATACATAGCTTTAAGCAGAGGTATGATAAAGCTCACGGCTCAGGGAGAGTGACCTAGTAGCGATCAGTGAAGAGGCGGGGCCAGGAGCTCGGACTCGACCCCCGCAACCCCAACTAGGTGAGTACAACTGGTGAGAACACAGACGCACACACACACACACACACACACCACACACACACACACACAGACACACACACACAGCACACACACACACACAACACAACACAGACCACACACAGACACACAACAACACACACAACACAAACACACATCACACACACCACACACACACACACACAAAACCACACACACACACAACACAACACACACACCACACACAACACACACACACACACCACCACACACACACACACACCACACACCCACACACACACACACCACACACACCAGACACACACACACACACACACACACACACCACACACACACACACACACACACACCACACACACTCTCTCTCCTCTCTCTCTCTTGCTTTCTCTCTCTCTTGCTCTCTCTCGTCCCCATTTTCCCTTCTAACTCTCCCCTTCCTACTCTTCCCTTCACTCTTCTCCCCCTCTACCTTTCCCTTCTCTCTTCTCTCACAAAAAAAAAAAAAAAAAAAAAAAAAAAAAAAAAAAAAAAAAAAAAAAAAAAAAAAATGGTAGGGACTCGCAGGAACCAAGGATCAGATGAGAATGGTTCTGGTAGGGAGGAGTGGATGGAGGAGCAGTGGAAAAGGATGGAACAAGAGTGGGAGAGAAAATTAGGAGAGCTTTCTGAAAAAATGGAGAAAGATATCTCTGTGAAATTGGAAAAGAGGTTGGAGAAGGAGACAAAGAATTGGGAGGCACAAGTCGAAACTGCAGTAGCCAAGATAAGGGTCCTAGAAGTTGAGATAAATAGGCTGAAGCGAGTTACAGGGGCAGTGACCAGAGAAGACACAGCATATGAAGCTGCGAGGCCGAACAGGAAGGAAGGAATTATGAATTATGCTAAGGTCATATTAGTCTGCCAAGGAGGACCAAGGAGTGAAAGGGAAGATCAGCTGGTTGCAGATGGAGAGGGTGATAGGTCGAATGCTGAGGCACAACCAGGCTATCAAGAGCCACTAGAAAAATCAAGGGAGAAACTGACCACATACAGGCAGGATCCAGAGTCACAGAGGGTGAGGAGGCAATGGGAGGAAGAAAGGGCAAAATCAGTGTTTATCCATGGGCTTCAGAAGAGAGAGGAAAGGACACACACTGAAAAAGGGAGCAGGAAAAAAGAAAGCAGATTGAGAAAATCATCCGGAAATAGGTGAAG
>NW_026506328.1:0-15404 GCF_026875155.1 Cherax quadricarinatus
GGGAAAAAAGAAAAGAAACAATTAGCACAAATGATATTACAAAGACAGTCATATGGTCATTTACTATGTTGCGTGCATTCAGTAGAATGGAGTATTCTGTTAGGTAATGTAATTAAAATAACCAAGTTCGATTGGTCATGAGATACAATTGTTCAGTATTTATTTAGTTGAGGGCGAGTAAGTGGTTTTCAAGAAGAGACTTGAATTTATGAACAGTGTTTCTTTTATATTAACTGGTAATGAATTCCAGATTTTAGGGCCTTTTATGTGCATTGAGTTTTTGCATAGTGTGAGATGGACACGAGGAACATCAAAGAGTGATTTGTGCCTTGTGTTTATGGTCATGTGTTCTGTTGAGGTTCGTAAGAGAACGTTTGAGGGGAGTGTTTATATCCGAATTAAGTGTTCTATTTATGTAGTAGGTACAATAATAAGTATGGATGTTTTGTATGGTGAGTAGGTTTAGAGTTTTGAATATTGGTGGAGTGTGCTGCCTGTAGTGGGAATTTATCATTCTGACTGCAGCTTTTTGTTGGGTAATTTTTTTTTTATATTTTATTTAGAACAATACAATACAAGAGATAGATAAAGACAATAACAGGTCTTACACAGAATAAATCATTAACAACCACACAAACATGAACTTAAGATAACACAAATATCCCTCCTCACTCATACATGAAAACCCCTACACCTATGATAACCAATAAACGACTAATTCCAAATGCAATTATTATATGATTAACAAAACACACCATAATATGCATATACTGTCACTTTGTAAATTATAAAGTAGGACACCTTATACATTAAATACAATTAACGTAATGTATTGAGAATAAGGTAAAAACAATATGTTCATCAAACACAGAATATATTAATAAACAAGGATCCAACACACTGACACCTCTACAAGCATCTAAAACATGCATATGAATAACATACATATTATTATTACAATCAAAAAGAAGCGCTAAGCCACAAGGGCTATACAGCGCTGCAATATCATACATAGAACAATGTCCCACTGCAAAATCAAACACATATATTGAGTATACTCGTCACAAACCATGAATACACATCATACGCCCAAGTTCATACACATTCACCCGCTACATACCAGGAGGCGACCCCGTTTCCACCCCTGACAGCCCATCAACGTAACACATTGTACCATCCCTACCCTGCCCCACCCACCTAATTTACAATTTTAATAAAACCTCTAATGTAAGGTCTCTATATCCCTCAGAGAATGCCCGCTCCCACCTCCTCCCATAAAGTTCTCTATTACGGCACAACGTTTTATAAACCGTAACAGCCAATACCCTCCTCTTCACCTCACTTACCCCTTTCCCCGTCATTCCCACATAATGTAAACATAATCTACCATAATGTACCCCACAGCCCTAATAATACTTTCATCCATACCCCCCACATCAAGACTCAATGCCCGCAGAACAGAGAAGTATTGACCACTTATCCTATGCAACACCCTGCTCAACCACCCCTGACGCTCCCCAACCCCTCACAAAAATACACTACATGGAATGCAGAATCCTCCCCGCCACATATTCCACATACCCCCCCCTCAACCACCCGTCTAGCTCGTAAGACCACTCCCGATGGTAAAATCCCATGCAAAAACCGATACATCACCTCACGTCCACGGGTTGTAACCTTAACCTACCAAACCTTCTCCATATACATCCCCAGTCATACATGGGGAAAATCCCCTCCACCGGAGCCACAACCCTTTCCGCTGACATCCTACACAGCCTACTTATTTTTACCTTACCCAGATCCCTAACCATCACCACTGCCCTCAAAATAGTTTCACACTCCCTCAACTCCGTCCCAGAAAACATGCGTTACAATTTATTGTGTTCCTTAACCAACCCCCCCCCCCACTCACACCCTCCCTCATCACCTTCCTTTTAATGAAGATACATTTGACCCTCCTCTTTAAGTTCATTAAACCCAACCCCCCCTGACGCACAGGTAACATTACTACATTCCTTTTAAGCCAATCACAACCTGAACCCCACAAAAATTTAAAAACCCTCCTAAGTATAGTTGCAATTGCCGTCCCCGTTAAAGGGAACACGGCAGCCACATGCCAAACCTTGCTATACAATAAAACGTTAATTACAATGGCACGCTGCACAAGGGTCAAATGATAAGGCCGCAATGCTCCCAATCGACCCAGAATCCTTTCTACCAACCTGACCGAATTATTAACACGTGCAACCTCAAGATCATCTGCATAGATTAGACCACAAATTTTTAATGACATCACCCGCTTCTTTACGACTGCACTACCCCACTCGACCCTCTCCCCCCAAGTTCCTAACCCCATAACCATGGACTTCTCCGAATTTACCCTCATACCAGTTGCACATGCAAACGTGTCGACCACTCCATCTAAGGCGTTTATGGACATCCCCTCTCTAACCAATACAGTGGTATCATCTACATACCCTATGAGAACAGGCCAAACGCCCCCAGTACCCCCCCAACCCCTCCACTAACGCCCATATGGCGCTCCACCATTCTATAAAAGGGGTCCTGTATGCATGCAAATAAAAGCTGTGACATAGGACACCCCTGTCTAAGACCTCTGCCCATTACAATCCTCCCCCCTAATCTTCCATTAATCTGTACTCTCACCATTGCCCCTCTATATAACGCCTCTACCCATCCCACTATTTCTTCCCCATAGCCCTGTTTTCTAAGGATAGCTCTCAACGCCTCTCACTCCACCCTATCATAAGCTCCTTGCCAGTCTAGTGCAACCAAACCCCCCCCTTCCCCCCTTTTCCTTCCACGAAATCCCTTAAAAGACCATGTCCCACCCCCATAGACCTACCTGGCAACCCAAACTGGGTTTCCGATACAACCCTCCCTACAACACACTTGATCCTATTTCCTAAAATTTTCGCAAATAACTTATAATCCGCGCATAACAACGATATTGTTCTATAGTCCCTGAGCGAACGCTGTTCCTTACCCTTCGGTACCAAAACAACTACAGCTGTTGCCTGTCTTTCACCCAACCTGCCCCTTACCTTCATCAAGTTTAGTAACCTCACCAAAAAACCTTTTATTAACTCCCAATGCTGTTGATAAAACTCCGCCGGCAGTCCATCGATTCCCGGTGCTTTGCCCTTTTGCATGGCTCTCAAAGCTCTCCATATTTCCCCCTCAGTTATGTCCCCCCCCAAAGCTTCCCTATCACTGTGTCCTAACCTACATGGCACACTTCCACACACCCTCTCTAAATCCCCTAATCCTACCCCTTCCTCCCGCCAATACTTTTCATACCACTTATCCGCAAACAACCCCATCCCATCCGTAGTGTGGATAACCTGACCCGCCCTATACCCTCCCACCGACTCAAGAACCTCCAAACATGGAATAGCTGTTGCCTGCTGACATTGTTTTTGTCTGCGCAACACACACGAGGACGGCCTATCTCCCCATAACACCTCCTCCACCCCCGCCATTACTCTCACCGCTTGGAACCGCTCGTCCTGAATTTCCCGCAACCGCTCTTTAAGTACCATAATGTTGTCCATCGGATAGACACCCTCTACTGCCCCTTTTACATAACAACCCCGTAACCTATCCTCCAAATAATTAAGCAACCCAAATTTCAAAGAATTAATCCTTTTCCCATCCCTCACATAATAATGCCGAATCCGGTCCTTAGCCACACCATCCCACCACGTCACCACATCCTCCACACCTTGTACCTCCTCAGTTAATCTCTCCCACAGCTCCGTAAAACCCCCAACCCCTCCTCATCTTCCAACAGACTCGTATTTAATTTCCAATATCCCCTAGAGATACTAGCTAGAGAATCCCACTCTACTTCTGCGACAACCGCCCTATGATCTGAAAAAGCTAGTTCAATAGTACGGACAGACTTTGACAATACCTTATGAGATATATACAACCTGTCTAACCTAGCTGCATAACCTCGCCTCACGAAAGTATGCTCCACCTCCCACGCTCCCCCACCTACCACATCCCTCACTGAACGTCCACCAAAAGATTGTGTAATGCTGTCAACATATGCCCCACCCCTCATGGTTCCACATCCGCTCTCCTGATCACACAATTCCAGTCCCCACCTACGATGGCCACTTCAGGTAAACCACGGAAAGCAAAACTAGATCATCACACACAAAATCCCTCTTTACTTTCATATCATTTCAGCTGGTGCATACACACTTACAAAGGTTACCCTCTGCGCCATCCACCACCCATCCACACGCAACACCCTCCCCCCCCACCCCCTTCACGTCTTTGCAACACAAACGGGCTCGCCTCCTTTATCAATAAACCCACACCACCTTTCAAACGTGCCGATGGCAGAGTCAACACCTTATACCCTTCCACCTCGAGCACTCTACCCTCCCTGAAATTATGCTCCTGTAGAAAGACTACGTCCACTCTGTATCGACGTAAGAGCATACGAAAGCATTCCCTCTTCACACCAGTACACAGTCCATTCACATTCACAGTCATGCACTTAAGGCCTTTCTAAAGCTTCCAACCCTTTCTCCTCTCAACCTTCCCAGGGCCTCTTGCCCCAGGGTCAACATGTGGTTTGTCACCATCCCCCCCCCCCTTTTCGATGCCTCTTATCCTGGCTGTCACGAGAATATACATCCTTCCTCCCAGACCTCTGCGCGGGCATCAGGACATCATCTGAGTCTGACGCAGCCGCCCTCTTCCTCGTGACACCCTCTACCGCCATACTGTCTTCAGAAGATTCCTCGCAGTGAACATCAACCTCTACTGTGACCTGTCGCACAGAGCACGGTGACTCCTCTCTGTGCCTGCAGTTGTCCTCCTTCCTTCTCGTGCCTGTCCCGCCACACTCTTCTTTCAACTCAGGCACCATTTCACGGACCAAGCCATTATCCTTGCCCGAAGAAGGTAAAGTTTTCAATACCTCGTCGAGCTCCTCCTCCAGCACTCGCACCTCCTGCTGAATTAGCACTTCCTCCCCCGTCACCGGCAAAGTGGCCATTTTTGGCTCCACACAACTCGTGCCTTGCCCATCATGCACCACAAGAGACTCTTCTACAATTTCACTCCACAGACGGCCATCTCCTCGTTTTCCTTTGGAATTCTCTCTCAACGACATCCACACCTGTAACTGGTGCTCCACCTGTTTTGCGCCGCGCCATCCACTGCCTCCCACACGTCGCCGCCATATGATCATACTCCCCACACAACCTGCATGTCCGTCGCTGCCCAGCATACGCCACTAGAATTTGGGTCCTAAACTCCGGCATCACGACGTATGACGGGATCGGGTGCCTCAGTGTCATTTTGAGGGAGAATGTACCCTCCGGACGTCCCATGTATGCACCTGCCACCCACTTGCCTTGGGTTGCCAGATGCACGGTACCATAAGCTGCAAACACCTTCCGTAAGTCCTCCTCGTCAGCCTCGAAGGGGACATTTCGCAACTTCACCCACGTATAGTGGCGAGAGACGTCTATGAGTCGCACTTTGACAGCCGGAATTACATCAATACTCACATGCTCAAATTTCGTCACTAACGACTCATACACAGCCGTCGAATTTAACTTGACGAATAGACGATAGGCCCCATTCAGGGCCACACCATAAACCTCATCATCCTGCACTCTGTACGTTTCCCTGATGATTGTCGGAAGTAACACCTGCGCCGTAGAGGGGGAAATCGCCCCACGAAGCAGCTCAACGCCGACAGTGTTCACCCTACGTCGGATACTCAGCGCCATATTGTTGTTATGAGAGCTCTCCTGACAAACAGCAGAGGGGTGCCAAGCACAACCGCACTCCACCGCAGTCAGGCAGCTAATGATGATGTTGGGTAATTAATGGTCTGAGATGGTTTATTATTGTTGAGCCCCATGCACAAATTCCAAAGATGAGATAGGGGTAAATAATTGAGTGATATAGGGGCCAGAAGGGCTGACTGTGGAACATAGTACCGTATCTTCCATAGTATGCCTACAGTCTTGGAAATTTTCTTGGAAATTTGTTGTACATGTGTTTGAAATTTGAGTTTATTATCAAGGTGTATTCCTAAGAATTTTCCCTCTGTGAGCTTTGTGATAGGTGATCTGTTTATCATTATGTTGAGAGGGACATCTGTAGCTCTGTTACCAAACTGAATGAAGTACGTTTTGTCAATGTTGAGAGTAAGTTTGTTAGTCATCATCCAGGTAGATATTTTCTGTAATTCAGTGTACACAGTATTGGCTAGCATGACTGGGCTTGGGTGAGAGAAGACGTATGTAGAGTCATCTGCAAATAGTGTGGGTTTGAGTAGTTGCGATGCATTTGGTAGGTCATTTATGTAAACGAGAAAGAGAAGAGGGCCAAGGACACTTACCTGTGGGACACCAATTGTAATTGGCTGTGCAGAAGAGTTTGCTCCGTTTGTGTACACATATTGGCTTCTGTTGCTTAGGTATGATTTTAGGTAGTTGAGGGAGTGCCCTCTTATACCATAGTACAACAATTTTATGTGGAGCAAATCATGGTCAATTGTACCAAAGCTTTACATAAATCAATGAAGATCCCCAGTGAGACTTCTCATCTCTCTAGTGCAGTGTATATTTGTCCTAGCATGTGTATAATAGCATCATTTGCATTTTTATTAGGCTTGAACCCAAACTGACAGGGTTGAGTATGTTGAGGAAGATGAGGTAGGAATTGATTTGCTTATGAATTATTTTTTTTAAGATTTTAGAGAGAGGGTGTAAGTTGGATATTAACCTATAGTTGTTCAAGTCTGTTTGGTCTCCTCCTTTATGGATCAGGGTGACCCCTCACTATTTTGAGAGCTGTAGGGAAGGTAGAGGATTCGATGGATTTGTTAAAGAGTGTTGCAATGATTGGTGACAGCACTTGCGACGCTTTTTTGTATATAAAGGGTGGTAAGGTTTTTAAATCTCCTGTCTAGATTTTTAGTGTGTTGATTATAAGGGAGGCTTCTGTTGGGTTAGTTGGAGATAGGATTAGTGTGTTCGGGTAGTTGCCTGTGAGGTAGTCATTGGGTGTGGTATTTGAGCTTGGGATTTTATTGGCAAAGTTTTTTCCTCTTTACCTGGAGTTTACCTGGAGAGAGTTCCAGAGGTCAATGCCCCCATGGCCCGGTCTGTGACCATGCCTCCTGGTGGATCAAAGCCTGATCAACCAGGTTGTTACTGCTGGCTGCATGCAATCCAACGTACGAGCCACAGCCCGGCTGGTCAGGTACTCACTTTAGGTGCTTGTCCAGTGCCAGCTTGAAGACTGCCAGGGGTCTATTGGTAATCCCCCTTATGTATGCTGGGAGGCAGTTGAGCAGTCTCGGGCCCCTGACACTTATTGTATTGACTCTTAACGTGCTAGTGACACCCCTGCTTTTTATTGAGGGGATGTTGCATCGTCTGCCAAGTCTTTTGCTTTTGTTGTGAGTGATTTTCGTGTGCAAGTTCGCCACTAGTCCCTCTAGGACTTTCCAGGTGTATATAACCATGTATCTCTCCTGCCTGCATTCCAGGGAATACAGGTTCAGGAACGTTAAGTGCTCCCAGTAATTGAGGTGTTTTATCTCCGTTATGTGCGCTGTGAAGGTTCTCTGTACATTTTCTAGGTGAGCAATTTCACCTGCCTTGAAAGGTGCTGATAGTGTGCAGCAATATTCCAGCCTTGATAGAACAAGCGACCTGAAGAGTATCATCATGGGCTTGGCATCCATAGTTTTGAAGGTTCTCACTATCCATCCTGTCATTTTTCTAGCAGATGCGATCGATACAGTGTTATGGTCCTGAAAGGTGAGATCCTCCAACATGATCACTCCCAGGTCTTTGACGTTAGTTTTCCACTCTATTGTGTGGCCGGAATTTGTTTTGTACTCTGATGAATATATAATTTCCTCGTGTTTATCATATCGAAGTAATTGAAATTTCTCATCGTTGAACTTCATATTGTTTTCTGCAGCCCATTGAAGGATTTGGCTGATGTCCGTCTGGAGCCTTGCAGTGTCTGCAATGGAAGACACTGTCATGCAGATTCGGGTGTCATCTGCAAAGGAAGACACGGTGCTGTGGCTGACATCCTTGTCTATGTCACATATGAGAATGAGATACAAGATGGGAGCGAGTACTGTGCCTTGTGGAACAGAGCTTTTCACCGTAGCCGCCTCAGACTTTACTCTGTTGACTACTACTCTTTGTGTTCTGTTTGTGAGGAAATTAAAGATCCATCTACCAACTTTTCCTGTTTTTTCCTTTAGCACGCATTTTGTGCGCTATTACGCCATGGCCAAACTTGTCAAAGGCTTTTGCAAAGTCTGTATATATTACATCTGCATTCTTTTAGTCCTCTAGTGCATCTAGGACCTTGTCGTAGTGATCCAATAGTTGTAATAAAGTTGGTAGAATTACCGACAATATGTAAAGTAAAAGGACACAAGTGCAACTAATGTGACATTTATTGTGGCAACGTTTCGCTCTCCAGGAGCTTTATCAAGCCATTACAAACAATACATGGACACAGATGGTATATAAAGGCTCAGAGTGAGGTGAATACTAGTGAGGTACCCTTCCGATGTTCACTAGTGGTAGTAGTAGTAGTAGTGGTAGTGACAAAAGCAATTAATTCGTACATGAGTAAAAGGATATAAAAGCTATTACTTGGGTAACATAAAAATAGGTTGGACAAATATAAACTGGAATGAGGCAGGTTGTTTCAGTGTTCACTCTCTGTGCTTTGTGTAGTATAACAGGAGAGACTATGTGATGGCAGGGTTTACTGTTTTCAGGAGGATTCTTGCTAAGACTTCGGAGATGGTGAAGCTGCCGTTGTTTTGTTTAATTGTATTCGAAACAGCGATCAGTGCTGATTCAAGGCATTTGCGTGTGCGGAAATTAGTTTCTTTTATCACTAATTGGGCGTCTCTGAATTTCATAAGAATGATTGGTGAATTTCGGTGTTGTACACAGGCGTTGTGTTAAGTTGTCGTTCCTACATGCGTATATGTGTTCATTGAGGCGGGTGTCGAGGTTTCTTGCTGTTTCACCTACGTAGATCTTGTCGCAGCCTCCACAGGGTATAGTGTAAACTCCTGCATTGACTGGGTTTGTGGTGCTTGGGTTTTGTCCTGGTTAGATCCTTTATTGAAGTGGTAGAAGCGATGGCGACTCTGGTGTTAGCTTGTGAAAGTACTTTTGAGACGTTTAGTGCAACCTGGCTGTTGGGAAGAATTATAACTTTGTTGGGAGCGGTGTTGATGCGTGGAGAATTGATGATCTGAAGAGCTCTTTTCTTGCAGTCTTTGATGAAAAAAGAAGGAAATTGTAACTCAGTGAATGTTTGGTAAATGTAAGTACATTAAGTACATTGACGAGGAATGTACTTACATTCACCAAACATTCACTGAGTTACAATTTCCTTCTTTTTTCATCAAAGACTGCAAGAAAAGAGCTCTTCAGATCATCAATTCTCCACGCATCAACACCGCTCCCAACAAAGTTATAATTCTTCCCAACAGCCAGGTTGCACTAAACGTCTCAAAAGTACTTTCACAAGCTAACACCAGAGTCGCCATCGCTTCTACCACTTCAATAAAGGATCTAACCAGGACAAAACCCAAGCACCACGAACCAGTCAATGCAGGAGATTACACTATACCCTGTGGAGGCTGCGACAAGATCTACGTAGGTGAAACAGCAAGAAACCTCGACACCCGCCTCAATGAACACATATACGCATGTAGGAACGACAACTTAAACAACGCCTGTGTACAACACCGAAATTCCACCAATCATCTTATGAAATTCAGAGACGCCCAATTAGTGATAAAAGAAACTAATTTCCGCACACGCAAATGCCTTGAATCAGCACTGATCGCTGTTTCGAATACAATTAAACAAAAAAAACGGCAGCTTCACCATCTCCGAAGTCTTAGCAAGAATCCTCCTGAAAACAGTAAACCCTGCCATCACATAGTCTCTCCTGTTATACTACACAAAGCACAGAGAGTGAACACTGAAACAACCTGCCTCATTCCAGTTATATTTGTCCAACCTATTTTTATGTTACCCAAGTAATAGCTTTTATATCCTTTTACTCATGTACGAATTAATTGCTTTTGTCACTACCACTACTACTACTACTACCACTAGTGAACATCGGAAGGGTACCTCACTAGTATTCACCTCACTCTGAGCCTTTATATACCCTCTGTGTCCATGTATTGTTTGTAATGGCTTGATAAAGCTCCTGGAGAGCGAAACGTTGCCACAATAAATGTCACATTAGTTGCACTTGTGTCCTTTTACTTTACGATCCAATAGTTGAGAATGACAGGAGCGACCTGTTTTAAACATATGTTGCCCTGGATTGTGTAATTGATGGGTTTCTATATGGGTGGCGATCTTGCTTCTTAGGACCCTTTCAAAGGTTTTTATGATATGGGATGTTAGTGCTATCAGTCTGTAGTTCTTTGCTATTGCTTTACTGCCCCCTTTGTGGAGTGGGGCTGTCTGTTGTTTTTAGTAGCTGTGGGATAACCCCCGTGTCCATGCTCCCTCTCCATAGGATGGTAAAAGCTCGTGATAGGGGCTTCTTGCAGTTATTGATGAACATGGAATTCCATGAGTCTGGCCCTGGGGCAGAGTGCATGGGCATGTCATTTATCGCCTGTTCAAAGTCATTTGGCGTCAGGGTAACATCAGATAGGCTTGTGTTAACCAAATTCTGTGGCTCTCTCATAAAAAATTCATTTTGATCTTCGACTCTCAGTCTGGTTAGTGGCTTGCTAAAAACTGAGTCATATTGGGACTTGAGTAGCTCACTCATTTCCTTGCTGTCATCTGTGTAGGACCCATCTTGTTTAAGTAGCGGCCCAATACTGGACGTTGTTCTCGACTTTGATTTGACATAGGAGAAGAAATACTTTGGGTTTCTTTCGATTTCATTTATGGCTTTTAGTTCTTCCCGCGATTCCTGACTCCTATAAGATTCCTTTAGCTTAAGTTCGATGCTTGCTATTTCTCTGACCAGTGTCTCCCTACGCATTTTAAATATATTGGCCTCTTTTAGCCGCTCTGTTATTCTGTTTCATCGCCTGTAAAGGGAGCACTTGTCTCTTTCTATTTTACATCTACTCCTCCTTTTTCTTAATGGAATAAGCCGTGAGCATACATTGAGTGTCACCAAGTTAATCTGTTCTAGGCATAAGTTGATGGAGAAGATATCATTGAGTCTGTTTGCTGTTTCAGTTGGTGCGAGTTGGGGTTCATCTGGTTTTGTTAGTTCAATTGTGCTATTTCTTGATATCTTTTTTGTTCCTAGAATTTCTGATAGGGTTTTCCAGGTCTTTTTTATATCACCTTTTAAGTTGAGTAATCTATTCTCATAATACAATTTGTTTGCCCTTCTTATCAGGCTGGTTAGGATTGATGAGTAATGTTTTGTTTGGTCTCTGGTTATGTGACCCATTCTGTACTGTTTTTTTGTATAGGTGCTTTGTATTTATGGATTTGAGAATGCTGGGTGTTAGCCAGGGACTGTTCAGTCTCTTAGCTGTCATCTGTTTAATTTTTTTAGGGCAGTGCTTGTTATAGAGGTATTGGGTGTTTTTTAGAAAATTATTAATACATTCGTCAATATCTGAATAGATTTCTAGCTCAGTGTGCCAGTCAATATTTGTCACTGCTGCTGTGAAGTTATTAATGGCTGCCTCATTGTGAAGTCTGAAAGTGACTTTAGTAGTGTCTTGGAATAATTTGCCAAATTTGCGATGAGGAAGGTAGGTAGTGATCTGTGGTATACCTGTGTTTTATGCCTGATTTAAAGGGGATATGGTTTTTGGTCCAGATGTGGTCAAGTAGGGAAACACTAGTTCTGTAACTCTTGTAGTTTTGTTACGGGTTGGTACAACATGCAGTTACTCATAGTGGTTTGTGAATTCAGTAACATGTGGGTCCTGGTCTTGCAGAGATATATACTGAATCACTTGAGAGTATAAGTGATCTTTGTTCATGCGTGCATCAGTTATCATACTTCCTAGGTTTTCACTAAAACGCTAATGTTTGACTGTGAACTCTGTAGAGTTTATCACTGGAGAGGTTTTTGTAGGTATTTGAATTTGAATTTATCTATTATATATTCCCCATGTTCATCCCTTGTGCAAGTATTAGTGATATGTTCTAGTTGGTCTGTGTAGCATATAGCTGTGCCACCCCCTTGTTGGTCTGGCCTACAGTTGTGTATGGCTGTGTAACCAGGAATGGCATAGACAACTGTAGTATCATGCTTTAGCCAGGTTTCGGTGAGAATAATGATGGACATACTGGCATGCAGGGAATTTAGTAATGCTATGAGGTCATCGTAATGTTTGCTTAAAGATCTGATATTGTAGTTAAAGACACTTACGTTGTTGTTGGCTCTGAGAAGTGCCTTTGATTGTTCTGCTGTGTAGTAATTACAGTAACTGTTTGATTAATCTAAGTCATTCAATGAGAGGTTGGTATCAAGATCAATGCTTGTAATCATAAGATTTGTAGTGAATCTATAGTTACCTGGAGTTTACCTGGAGAGAGTTTCGGGGGTCAACGCCCCCGCGGCCCGGTCTGTGACCAGGCCTCCTGGTGGATCAGCGCCTGATCAACCAGGCTGTTGCTGCTGGCTGCACGCAAACCAACGTACGAGCCACAGCCCGGCTGATCAGGAACTGACTTTAGGTGCTTGTCCAGTGCCAGCTTGAAGACTGCCAGGGGTCTGTTGGTAATCCCCCTTATGTGTGCTGGGAGGCAGTTGAACAGTCTCGGGCCCCTGACACTTTTGTAGGGTCTCTTAACGTGCTAGTGACACCCCTGCTTTCATTGGGGATGGTGCATCGTCTGCCAAGTCTTTGCTTTCGTAGTGAGTGATTTTCGTTGCAAGTTCGGTACTAGTCCCTCTGGGTTTTTCCAGGTTATATAATCATGTATCCCCTCCCTCCTGCGTTTCCGGGGAATACAGTTTAGAAACCTCAACGCTCCCAGTAATTGAGTGTTTTAATCTCCGTTATGCGCGCCGTGAAAGTTCTCTGTACATTTTCTAGGTCGGCAATTTCACCTGCCTTGAAAGGTGCTGTTAGATTTGCAGCAATATTCCAGCCTAGATAGAACAATTACCTGAAGAGTTTTCATCAGGGGCTTGGCCTCCCTAAGTTTTGAAGGTTCTCATTATCCATCCTGTCATTTTTCTAGCAGATGCGATTGATACAATGTTATGGTCCTTGAAGGTGAGATCCTCCGACATAATCACTCCCAGGTCTTTGACGTTGGTGTTTCGCCTTTTTTCGTGGCCAGAATTTTTTTTTGTACTCTGATGAAGATTTAAAATTTCCTCATGTTTACCATAACTGAGTAATTGAAATTTCTCATCGTTGAACTTCATATTGTTTTCCTGCAGCCCACTGAAAATTTGGTTGATGTCCGCCTGGAGCCTTGCAGTGTCTGCAATGGAAGACACTGTCATGCAGATTCGGGTGTCATCTGCAAAGGAAGACACGGGGCTGTGGCTGACATCCTTGTCTATGTCGATATGAGGAAAGAGGAACAAGATGGGAGCTAGTACTGTGCCTTTTGAACAGAGCTTTTCACCGTAGCTGCCTCGGACTTTACTCTGTTGACACTACTCTCTGGTGTTCTGTTAGTGAGGAAATTATAGATCCATCGACCGACTTTTCCTGTTATTCCTTTAGCGCGCATTTTGTGCGCTATTACGCCATGGTCACACTTGTCGAAGGCTTTTGCAAAGTCTGTATATATTACATCTGCATTCTTTTTGTCTTCTAGTGCATTTAGGACCTTGTCGTAGTGATCCAGTAGTTGAGACAGACAGGAGCGACCTGTTCTAAACCCATGTTGCCCTGGGTTGTGTAACTGATGGGTTTCTAGATGGGTGGTGATCTTGCTTCTTAGGACCCTTTCAAAGATTTTTAATATAAGACAAAGTAAATATTCTAAAGCTAAGAAATAGCACCTGAATTATTTTAACAAATGTAAAAATATGAACTAAGATAGTTCTTTAAAGTTAAAATAAAGGAGACAATATAAAAGGGACTAAAATCATTTGTGGTTAACAAATAAAGTGATGATCAAATAATGGAGCTTGGGAATATAACGGGAAAATAGTGGACTTATTACACTTTAGCACCTGAGAATAGCACCTTGATTATTTTAACAATTGTGAATATATGAACTAAGGTTATGTAAAGCTAAAATAATGGAAAAAAAAATATAAAGGACTAAATTAAGTAATGATAAACAAAGTTCAATGGACAGATAGTCACTATGACATAATATTGATTTGGGAGAAAGATCTGATTTGTAATATATAAGTTGAGCAATTAATTGCACTATAAAAAGTAAAAAAAAAAAATGAGATAGTTGGTACTAGCTAGCAAAAGATAGTTTTGGGAATTGCACAATAATGTAATTGGAATATACACTAATTGCACACACAATATAAAAGACTAAAAAAAAGTAGTGGTAAACAAAATTAAATGGACAGGTAGCAACCATGAATAACATTGCAACCCATAATTGTAAATACAAAATCTCTATGTACTGTTTGCAAAGACATAAATAAATATATAAATAATTAAATAGTCCCAGGACAACATGAGCGTGTATAGTTTCTTTGTATAAAGGGAAGGGGGACAAAAGAGATTGTAAAAATTAATAATAACCTTACCATTCACTATATCTGAGTATACCAGATAAAGTGTATGGTAGGGTTATTATTGAAAGAATTAGAGGCAAGACAGAGAGCAGGATTGTAGATGAACAAGGAGGCTTTAGAATGTGTAGATCAAGTGTTTACATTGAAGCTTATATGTGATCAGTAATTAGATAAAAATAGGGAAGTTTTCATTGCATTTATGGATTTAGAAAAGGCATATGATAGGGTGGATAAGGGAGCAATGTGGCAGATATTGTATTGAGTAGGTGGTAGGTTACTAAATGCTGTGAGCAGTTTTTATGAGGATAGTGAGGCTCAGGTTAGGGTGTGTAGGTGAAAAGGAGATTATTTCCCAGTAAAAGCAGGTCTTAGATAGGGATGTGTAATGTTACCATGGTTGTTTAACATTTATTGATGGTGTTGCAAAAGAAGTAAATGCTAGGGTGTTCGGGAGAGGGGTGGGATTAAATTATGGGGAATCAAATGCTAATTGAGAGTTAAGAGTTACTTTTAAGGATTAAGGATTGCTGATGATACTGTGTATTACGAACACAGGTATAATATGGCCTGCAACATGGTCATAATGGGATTCAAAGTGTAGCAAACTGAGAGGGAAAAGTTCAATAGATAGGAGTAGCGATATAGTAACGAAACTTTCATTCCCCTTTTTTCGG
>NW_026506329.1:0-25867 GCF_026875155.1 Cherax quadricarinatus
GTTTCTGTGAATGGTAGTCCGAAGATGTTTTGTGTTTAACCGGTATGCCAGGAGGGCTGGGTTTAATGGACGCTGCATCTATGGTTGTTGGGTATGTACGTTAAACAAAAGTTTATTTGAGGGAGGCAGAATCACAGGTACAGGTTTGGCATGGGTGAGAAGGGAGTTGTACATTGGCGAGGGGAGGGAAATGTACAGGTGTGTGAGGGAATTGTAGAGGTTGTTGTGATATGCAAGGGAACCCTGCGGGTAAGATCGGTACACTGGCACGGTGGGTGGTGGTGAGTAGTGCTAGGGTTGTGGTTAGTATTCTAGTATGCAAGGAGTGATATATGGGCGTCTGCAAGGGTTGCGATTAGAAGGCTGAGGTGGCGGGAGGAAATGTTTAAATATCTCCAAAAAATAAGCGTCGGGGAGGTATTAGGTAACAGCGTGTGCAGGAGGGACGGGAAAGTTTTGAGAGTGGGGTATTGACACTGTTTTCATGCAGTAAATTTTGTGAAAGGTTGGAACCAGTGAGACAGTGGTTTAGCAGGCTTTACGTATGTGGGTGGGGGGAATTTGTGTTCTAAGGGCATTAAGGGTTTGGATGTGGGGGGGTGGGGGGTGCCGTATCAAAATGCGAGGGGTTTATCTGGTAGCCGACTTCGTGTATACTTCGTGGGTTTTTACGAGAGCGCTGGTGGGGACGAATTAGGGCCCTGGCAGCGATTATATTTATGGACACAAAGGAGGAATAAGGATATCACTGGGAATAGGATAGTATTTCAAATTTTCAGAATGGATTCTAAGCTTTGAGAGGTGGAGACTTATGGGCATTACAAATTCAGTGGACGGACAGGCTGGTTCTTGAGGAAGGCCTGGCCGAGATTGGTGCATATTTACAAAAAACAGCGATACTAAAATCTTAGAGATCTCCATGAACACTAAAAGTACAGCCCTCAGCATCCAGCCTGTTTTTTTTTACTGGGTTTTTCGTAACAAAATATTATATCCTTGTCCACATTATCCATTAAAATTCCGTATTATTCAATAGTGCTGTCAGGATAGTACAAACTGGTAGGCTACTAACTAGAGAAATTAAAATTTAATAAATTTAACAAGTCTAGAGGTATAATATCAAATTAAATTAAATCACAGCAATCAAAATAAGAATCATCTCTCGAGTTTCCAATATTATGGTGCTGAAAGCACATATCACATTTAGTAATTCTTAAGTACCATCTGGTACATTAAACATTTAATAAGATATTACAAATATTACAAGTAAGTTTGTTATGCGTGTAAGTGCTCTAAGTAGTTCACTATGTCTCAACGACTCGACTAACTTAAACAAGAGACTGGACAAAGTCCTAAAATAAAATAACATTCTTGACCGACTGGCAACCAGAACAGTCCTGCTTGAACAATGAAAAGAATGCTAAACCCAATAGCCATTATAACAAGTTACTGCGACACAATCAGGATCAAGAGATTAATATAACGACAACAGTAGGACCATCAGCAGATCCCCACAAAAGTTACAAAACTCCCATACTACTGAAATCTAAGTTCAGCATAGGAAAAACCCTGACTGAGACAATACACAGAAACCAGGTACAAAAATTAGGTCATAAGCACAGCTCGGGACCTGAGATGGCTCAGAGTGACTTATGGACACAACAAACTCATTACAACGTCGAAAATCACGAGCTATACAATGTTCTGATGAACAGAGTTCTACAACCACAAGAATAATGAGACAGACAAACTGTCCAACCACCAAGCGAGTCTAGAGCAGACTAAAATACTTCACGGAGGTTGAGGACACCCCACCTCGATCACTGATAGCCCGTGGAAGCACACAGCTCAGAAACCGCAGTATAACGAGCGACAAGCGATAATTAACAGTAGTTTTGACACTCAAGACTTGAACTGAGCACATTAATAGTACATCCTAAACAACATAAGTCAAATAACAATATAACAGTCAAATAATAAAATATAAAGTCATACATTTACATTTGCTATTATCGCAAATATAAGCACATTAGTATAAAATTAAAGAAAACATAATATACATTATATATATAACAAATAATCATCATAAAACCCATTCAGGGGTTGCACAACCCCTCCCAACACGACAGACGGTCGCACTAGAGTTTGCATTAATGTCTTCACATATTACTGATACTCATAACTATACAATTTAATAAAATATTAATCAAAAGACACTCTTTGCCAAGGCACCGCTTACAATTTCACAGCATCCGTCACTAGGATATCCCCTAGTACTAGGGGGCAGTACACAGTATCGTATCTCAGCATACTCATGTTATAATACATCAGTGTAGAGACAGGATAGCGTAGGACAGCAGGGCACTGAGCTCGATCAAAGTAAAGGAGACTGCATTCCCACTCTTAAGTATGAGTAGTGGAATGCGAGGCAGTAAACATCAGAGTTTGAAACAGCTTTTAAGGTGTGTAGTGAGGGGGGGGTCTGCGGCAGGACTGTGTTGCGTCATGCAGTACCCATCGCCCACACACACTACCCACTCAACACTCAGCTTTATTTCTCCTCCTCAATACACACAATACTGTGAATACTTAAATATAATAATTAGACATGACATGAGTATATATAGTTTAATATGTCTGGAGGGATTAAGTTACTTTACTGAATTTCACATAGCAATAACAAAAGGTATTTTGGGCATAAAATTACGAAAATTTATTAAATGGGGAAGTGCCCAAATACTCTTTAAAAATGTTCAAGTAGTACACCACAAGAGCTAGAGCATAATTTTTCTGGTGTCGTTTGAGCTTAGATGAATAGTAACATATAGGATGGGATATCAGGGATTGTTGACTGTTGAGTTCAGCACAGCACCCACTGCATAACAACTCCACCTATATTAAAAAGATGGAAAGATTGAAATTAGGACTCCAAACACTGGACAGAGAAAGCAGGATGCTTCAACCTTTTGAACGAGTCTGAAACAATCTCTAGTCCAGGTGAACGGAACTTTGCTACTAGAGCTCATTAGTGAGAGGTGTAGGTGGAGGAGTGTGTGCTGGATTCCTGTCACTTGACACACGCCTTGTCAACGTCGCACATGATCGCTACTGTTTCCCTTCATCTTTGGCCAAGTATAATATTTTCCCAGTTTACCGAGTGTCTTCTGACACCCAAATGTCCTCCTAATGGAAGCAATTTGAGCAAAATCAATGCATGTTTCACGAAATGTAACTGGAACACTACGAAAGCTTGTCTGTGTGGTAAACACTGATCCCAGCTGACAACTTGCAAGTATTTTCTCCATCAGTACACCGTTACTATAATAGTACAATTATTGAGATCCTTTGCTTCACTCTCAGTAACAGCTATATCTCTCAGTGTTTCCAGTGACTGGTCAACAAACTGATCCTTGATTAAATCATCAATGAGTTAGAAATATAACGTCAAGTTATGTCTTGACTAGTTGAATGACCGGGGAGTCAGTGTTAAAGATCCTGGGCGCAGAACGTCACTAAACAACATATTCGACCCCAAATCATTGTCATCCACTAACCAACAGTAGACAAGGATGGTTTTGTTGTAATCCTTTGACCATAGCTCTAGTAATTGCACTAGAGGAAATAAAATAGGTTTTCTCTCTACAAGCTTCAATGTCCCCCGCCGCATAATTACATCAGTGTTGTTATAATCACAAGTGGTTTTCTTTCATATACCAAGCATGAAGGATATATCGTTTCCCTATCAAACTATCCACTGACCTGATGGGAAATACACCACTGATATCCCACTGAAATATAACCAGTAAAATAGCTTGTTTGAATATAAACATTGTGCAAGGCACTATAATAAACCAGCCCCACCATAGGCTTCTAACAATACATCTATCTTGCAATAGGTATCGTCAGTTATGGGCAGTACATCTTCTCTTAATAACGAGAGATAACTGCCATGGTCTCTGAAAGAAATTATCTCAGATGGAGATTCTTCAAATCTCCTACTTATCTCTCGAAAAGTAAGGACTCATCGCTAACGAATCTTTCGTCAGATACACTTTCTGACGCTAGGTCATCTATCCTGAGTAACATTATCTAAAACAGTAGGATAGAGGAAATTGCTAGGATTTTGGTGCCTTGGTAGCTCGAAAGGTACGACTTGTGTGGGGGCGCCAGCCGCACGACTGTTTCTCGTATCTCTTTCTAACTTATAGCAATACTCTCTAGCATGTCTTTTCTGTTACAATAGTACATTTAACTTTCTTCTTTTCTCGATATCAGATTTCTGTCTAGCCACAGAGACAGATACAGGATTGGAGTTTACCTGTAAAGGTACGAGAAGTTACAGTATCAGGTACATCAGGCCGCACTGAGCAGCTGATTTAGGTGTCCAACTTCTAGGACAATGTTTTAGTTACCTTGTTTCTCTGTTTTTTAGTACGTACAAGTTGTGAGAAATCTCGTAATTGTCTGCTAAAGCTGCAGTTTTCCAGAATATCCGAGGTAGTATGACGATCAGATATTCCTGTATGTCAGCAGACATACAGTTTGTTAAACTCCTTCGATGTAGTAACAACTGAACAAGGCTGTCATAGTTGTTACAACTTGGCAGAACCTACACCACCTCTGGAAATGCAACTTTTTTTCTCCATGAGCAAACTCTACATCAAGTTTGATTCTTGTCGTCTTTGTAACGTACGAAATCTCTTTGATAACTTACAGGTAACAAGTATATACGTCTCTAGATTGTTTGTTTGAACAGCATCAATAACTAATGTACTTGGTAAATTGCAAAGCTGGGGGCAGTACAGGTATGAGCTCTTCGCCGCAAAGCTATGCAACAATGTTGGCCCAGTGCATACTGGCCCCATTCATACATGTGCTGGTTTCTCAACACAAGTCAAATATGTGTCTAAGTCACTTATCAAAAAACTTAGGAACCATGGATGCAGTCTTTTACTGCACCCTTAATATGTGTCCTGTGATCTATCAGTCTGTTGTCTTAACAGACGAACATTTTCTCTTTGGAAATCTTCTTCTTCGTTCAAATTCCTCTGTGCCTCTAATTTGTGCAGTCTGCAACATAAGGAGGCGTACAAACCTCTCAAACTGGCTCCTGAAATAGGACCCAGTGGTATGGAGGAGTAGGGAAATTAACAGGTCTGGAGGATGGTCCTTATGTTGGACACTTGCGTCCAGCCGTCTCTAAGTCTAAATCTGGTCTAGATAAAGATAAGATAAGATAAGATATAGATTTCTCCGTTCGATTTTTAACTCCCGAGGGTTAGCCCCACCCAGATATCCCAAGAACGTCAGTGCGTCATCGAGTACTGTCAACTTATTTCCAATGGGGTCCCTTAATCTTGTCCCCTCAGGATGCGACCCACAGAAGTCGACTAACACCCGGGTACCTATTTTTGCTGAGAGCTAGGTAACAGGACAATAGGTTTAAGGAAAATGTGGTCGAATTTCCACCCGCCGGGAATCAACCCGCCCCTCCGTGTGTGAAGCGGGAGCTTTTAGGCCACCAGACCACCGGCCCACCCTGAAGTAGATACAGGTGTATCATACACTGTACTAGTATTAGGCTGTGTCATACTACCAGCTATACTCTGTACTATAGTGTCAGTGAAGGAAGGAGCGAGCGAGAACTGATCTACACAAGGCTCAGAACACTAAGGCCACTTCTGCTCTAGTTTCTCATTCATCTTCTTCAAATAGAGCCATACTTCCTAATTGTGACACAGCGTTTTCTGAATCTGAATCATAATCAGACATCTCTGTAAGAGCAGAAACAATAAATCTTTAAATTAATGCTCTGACAGTTTCAGCTGTGTAATTCCTGTTATACGTCACACCGAGATACTTGGGTACTTGCCAACACGTAAGAGCCTCCCGGACAGGCCCCCATTTGTTACAAAAAACGCATTCTAAAGCTTAGAGATCTCCAGTGAATAAACTAGAAAGGACTTGCGCTTGGCGTAGCATCCAGCTGTACTGGTTTTCGTAACAATAGCAGTACCTTGTCCAATTATCCATTAAAAATCAGTATTATTCAAAGTCTTCAGGATTAACAACTGTAGCTACTAACTAGAGAAATTAAAAAATTAATAAATTTTATAAGTCAAGAGGTAATATTATCAAATTAAATAAAATCACAGCAATCAAAAAAAATCAATCTCTCGAGTTCAATTTTATGTTGTGCTGAAAGCTCATATCACATTTATATAATTCTAAGTACCGTCTGGTACATTAAAATATAATAATATATTACAAAATAGTACAAGTAAGTTTGTGTGCTGTAAGTGCTCTAAGTTTCACTATGTCTCACGACTCGACTAGACTTAAAACAAGTGACATGACAAAGTCCTCAAATAAAATAACTTCCTTGACCGAACTGCAACCAGAACAGTTCTGCTTGAACAATGAAAAGAATGCCTAAACCCAATAGCCATATAACAAAGCGACTGCGACACAATCAGGAACAATGAGAAAATATAATCGACACTAAGTAGGGACCATCAGCAGATACTCCACTACAAGTTACAAAACTCCCATACTACTGAACTAAGTTTCAGCAAAGGAAAAAACCCCCTGACGTGACAATACACAGAAACCAGTACAAAATTAGTCAAATCTACAGCTCGTACATGAGATGCCAGAGTGTCCTATGTGACACACAACCTCAGTACAACGTCGAAAATCCGAAGTCTATACAATTTCTTGAACAGAGGTTTTTCAACAGAACTAACAAGAAAAATGAGACAGCATTCTGTCAACCACCAAGCGAGTCCTAGAGCAGACTAAAATACTTCACGAGAGGTGAGGACAACCCCCCCCCCCTCGATCACGTGATAGCCCCGTGGACAGCACAGCTCAGAGGCCGCAAGTATAACGAGCGACAAGCGATAATTTTACAGTAGTTTGAACAATCAAGACTTGAACTGAGCACCTAATATGTCATCCTAACAACATAAGTCAAATAACAATAAAACAGTCAAATAATAATATAAAAGTCATACTTTTACGATATTGCTATTATCGCAATATAACAATATACAATTCAATGAAAAGATAATATACATTAATAGTATATACATATTAATCATTGTAACCCATTCAGTGGTTGCTACAGTGCATTTGGAGGACAAGAGAGTTAAGCGAAGTTGAGTGGGACAAGTGAGTGTGGCTTGTGTCCAGGGAATTTTTTTAATGACATGAGTTAACGACGCCGAAGTGAGGGTTGAAAAAACTGTATGAGTAAGATGGAACTTTAATTTATGCAAGGTAGAAGTCGGTACTTTTGTGACTGTGAGCCTCTTGTGTGCAAGATGACTGTGAAGGTTCTTATTATGCTAATGTACTCATTTTTTAACAAATGTACTTCCTGTGTCTTGCAGGGGTGTGGCTATTATGTGAATGTGTCTTGCAGGGTGTGGGCTAAGTATGATTGTCTTGCAGGGGTGTGTCAATGTATATGGTGTCTTGCAGGGTGTGGCTATGTCTGATGTGTCTTGCAGGTGGTGCTATGTATGAGTGTGTCTTGCAGGTGGTGTGGCTATGTATGATGTGTCTTGCAGGGGTGTGCTATGTCTGATGTGTCTTTGCCGGGTGTGAGCTATGTATGATTGTCGTGACACGGTGGGCTATGTATGATGTGTCTTGCAGGGGTGTGGATATGTATGATGTGTCTTGCAGGGGTGTGCTATGTATGATGCGTCTTACCAGGGGTGCTGCTATGTATGATTGTCTTGCAGGGGTGTGGGCTAAAGTGATGTGTCCTTGCAGGGGTGTGGCTATGTATGATGTGTCTTGCAGGGGTGGTGGCTACGATGTGTCTTGCACGGTGTGGCTATGTATGATGTTTCTTGCAGGGGTGTGGCTATGTATATGTGTCTTGCCAGGGGTGTGCTATGTATGAAGTTGTCTTGCAAGGGGTGAGGCTTATTATAGTTTCTTGCAGGGGTGTGGCATTGTAATGATGGTGTCTTGCATGGGGTGGTGCAAGTATGATGTGTCTTGCACGGGTGTGGCTATGTATGATGTGTCTTGCAGGGTGTGGCTATGTATGCATGTGTCTTGCTACGGTGTGCTAGATGATGTGTCTTGCAGGGGTGTGGCTATGTATGGATGTGTCTTGCGAGGGGTGTGGCTAATGTATTATGTGTCTCGCAGTGTGGTGGCTATGTATATGTGTCTTGGCAGGGGAGTTGGCTATGTTGATGTTCTGCAGGGGGTGTGGCTATGTATGATGTGTCTTGCAGGGTGTGGGCTATGTAGATGTTTCTTGGCAGGGGTGTGGGCTAGTATGATGTGTCTTGCTTGCACGGGTGTGGCTATGTATGATGTGTCTTGCAGGTTGTGGCTAATTATGATGTGTCTTGCAGGGGTGTGGCTATGTTATATGTGGTCTTGCACGGTTGTGGTCTATGTATGATGTGTCTTGTAGGGGTGTGCTTATAGTATGATGTGTCTTGCAGGGTGTGGTTATGTATGATGTGTCTTGCAGGGGTGTGGCTATGTATATGATGTGGTCTTGCAGTGGTGTGGCATGTATGATGTGGTCTTGCAGGGTGTGCTATGTAGATGTGTCCTTGCAGGGGTGTGCTATGAAATGATGGTTCTTGCAGGGGTGTGGCGTATGTATGATGTCCTTGCAGGGGTGTGGCTATGTATGATGTGTCTTGCAGGGGAGTGCTATGTATTGATGTGTCATGCAGGGGTGTGGCTATGTATTGATTGTCTTGCACGGTGGGCTATGTATGATGTTCCTTGCCAGGGGTGTGGCTATGTAGATGTGTCTTGCAGGGGTGGTGGCTATGAATTATGCTCTTGCAGGGTGTGGCTATTGTAAGATGTGTCTTGCAGGGGGTGGCTATGTAAGAAGGTGTCTTTGCAGGGTGTGGCTATTAATGATGTGCTTGCAGGGTGGTGGCTATGTATGATTGTCTTGCAGGGGTGTGGGCTTATGTATGATGTGTCTTGCATGGGGTGGGGAGGCTACGTATATGTGTCCATGGCACGTGTGGCTATGTAGATGTGACTTGCAGGGTGTGGCTAAGTAATGATGTGTCTTGCAGGGGTGTGCTATGTATGAATTGTCTTGCAGGGGTGTGGCTAAGTAAGGATGTGTCTTGCAGGGGTGTGGCTATGTTATTGATTGTCTTGCAGGTGGTGTGACTACTATGATGTGTCTTGCACGGGTGTGGAGATGTATGATGTGTCTTGCAGGGGGTGTGGCTTATTAAGATGTGTCTTGCAGCGGGTGTGGCTAGAGTATGAGATGTGTCCTTGCAGGGGTGTGGCTATGATGATGTGTCTTGCAGGGGTGTGGCTATGTATGATGTGTCTTGCAGGGGTGTGGCTATGTATGATGTGTCTTGCAGGGGTGTGGCTATGTATGATGTGTCTTGCAGGGGTTGGCTATGTAGATGTGATCTGCAAGGGTGGTGCGATGTATGATTGTCTTACAGTGGGTGTGGTAGGCTATGTATGATGTGTCTTGCAGGGGTGTGGCTATGTATGATGTTGTCTTGCAGGGGTGTGGCTAAATGTATGATGTGTCTTGCAGGGGTGTGGCTATGTAAGATGGATCTTGCAGGGTGTGCTATGTATGATGTGTCTTGCACGGGTGTGGCTATGTATGATGTGTCTTGCAGGGGTGTGGCTATGTAGAAGTGTCTTGGCAGGGTGTAGGCAAAGTATATGAGTCTTGCAAGGGGTGTGGCTATGTATGATAGTGTTCTTGCATGGGTGTGGCTATGTAAGATGCGTCTTCCCGGGTGTGGCTATGTAGATGTGTCTGCAGGGTGTGGCTAATGTAGAGTGTCTTGCAGGGGAGTGCTAATGTAGATTTGTCCTTGCAGGGGTGTGGCTATGTATATGTGTCTATGCAGGGGAGAGCTAATGTATGATTGTCTTGCAGGGGTGTGGCTATTATGGATGTGTCCTTGCAGGGGTTTGGCTATGTATGAAAGGTGTCTTGCAGGGGTGTGGGCGATGTATGATGTGTCTTGCAACGGGTGTGGCTATGTAATGTTGTGTCTGCAGGGTGGGTGGCTATGTATATGTGTCTTGCAGGGGTTTGGCTATGGTATGATGTGTCTTGCACGGGTGTGGCTATGTAAAGATGTGAGCTTGCCGGGGTTGTGGGCAAGTATATGTGGTCTGCAGGGGTGTGGCAATGTATGCATGTGCTTGCAGGGGTGGCTATGAATGATTGCTTGCAGGGGTGTGGCTATGTATGATGTTCTTGCAGGGTGTGGCTATATAATGAATGTGTCCTTGCAGGGTGTGGCTATGTAATGATTGTGCTTGCAGGGGTGGGCTATGTCTGATGTGTCTTGCAGGGGTGGGCAATGTATGATGTGTCCTTGCAGGGGTGTGTGCTAAGTATGATGTTCTTGCAGGGGTGAGTCTTATGTATGATGAGTCTTGCAGGGTGTGGCTAGTATGAAACATGTTTCAAGAAGCTTCTTGTAATTAAGATATGTTGATTTTTTTTTTATTGGATTTATTGGATTTTAAATTTTTATGTATTATTATTAATACATAGTACTTCTAAGAAGTGATGTATTTTTTCCGAAGACTATTTTCTTATGCTGTATTGTATGTAGGGGTGTAATACGCTTTTTGGAGAGGTAATACCATGATGTCTGATATACGCTGTAATACTTGTGGTTTTTTGTACGTATGTTATACCAAGTTTTATAATGCATATTTGTATTTCTTGGTTATGCAGGGATGTGGTTATGTATGAAGTGCCCGTGGTCTGGTGGCTAAAGCTCCCCGCTCACCCACGGAGGGCCCGGGTTCGAGATTCCCGGCGGGTGGAAATTCCGACACGTTTCTTACACCTATTGCCCTGTTCCACACTAGCAGCAAATAGTTACCCGGGTGTTAGTCGACTGGTGTGGGTCGCATCCTGGGGACAAAGATTAAGGACCCCAATGGAAATAAGGTTAGACAGTCCTCGATGACGGACTGACTTTCTTGGGTTACTCCCCCACCCTGGGGGGTGCAAACCCTCCGGGGGTAAAAATCCGAACGAAATCTTATCTTATCTTAATGTTTCTATTTTTCAACAGTGTTAATTAATGTTATTTTATAGTTTTGGTTATGATGGTGACGGAAACAGATACAGCTGTTGGGAATAGGGGGGAGGATGGGGGGGGGGGTTTGTAGTGGTGTTTGTATCACAATAGTAACTATTTGCAAAGGGGAATGATGTATACGGTTGATATAAATGTTTCCATTTCTAGTTATCATGAGCATCTGTTTTTTTATGTCACATGTTAAACTATTGCTTCCTTGTGTTGCGGTTTACGTTCTGTGTTTTGTTTTCATTTATATATTGTTATTATTTGTTAGTACCACTGTAATGTAAACATTATATAATGTTATTACGGGTTTGTACCACGTGTAAATTGTGTAACATTTATATATTGTTATTATGTGTTTGTACCACGTAATGTAATCATTTATATATTGTTATTATGTTGTTTGTACCACTGTAATGGTAACATTTATATATTTGTTTATATAGTGTGTGTAACCACTTAATGTACATTTATATATTGTTTTAAGTGTTTGTCCCACTGTAATGTACATTTATATATTGTTATTAGTGTTTGTACCACCTGGTAAGTTAACATTATATATTTGTTATTGATGTGTTTGTACCACTGTAAGTAACATTTATATATTGTTATTATTGTTTGGTAAACCACTGTAATGGTAACATTTTAAATATTGTAATATGGGTTGTACCACTGTAATGTAACATTTATATATTGTTTATTATAGGTGTTTGTACCACTGTAAATGTAACATTTATATAATATTGTTATTATGTGTTTGTACCACTTGTAATGTAACATTTATATATTTGTTAATATGTGTTATGTACCACTGTAAATGTAACATTTATTATTGTATTATGTTTTGTACCACTGTAATGTAACATTTATATAAATTTATTATGTGTTTGTACCACTGTAATGTAAACATTTATATATTGTTATTATGGTGTTTGTACCACTGTAATGTAACATTTATATATTGTTATTAATGTGTTTGTACCACTGTAATTAAACATTATATCTTGTTATTATGGTGTTTGTACCACTGTATGTAACATTTTATATATTGCTATTATGTGTTTAGTACCACAGTAAAGTAACATTTCTATATTGTTATTATGTGTTTGTACCACTGTAATGTAACATTTATATATTGTTATTAATGTGTTTTATGTACCACTGTAATGTAACATTATATTTGTCCTTATGGGTTGTGAACCACTGTAATGTAACATTTATATATTGTTATTATGTGTTTTGTACCACTGTAAATGTAACATTTATATATTGCTATTATGTGTTTGTACCGACTGTAGTAGTAACATTTATATATTGTTTATTAGTGTTTAGTACCACTGTAATGTAACTATTAGTATATTGTTATTATGTGTTTGTACATGTAATGTAACATTTTATATATTGTTATTATGTGTTTGTACCACTGTATTGTAACGATATATATATTGTTATTAAGTGTATTGGTACCACTGTTAAGGTAACATTTATATATTTGTTATTATTTGTTTTTGTACCACTGTAATGTAACTTTTATATATTGTTTATATGGTTTGAAACCACTGTAAGGTAAACAATTTAATAATTGTTTATTATGTGTTTGACCACTGAAATGTAACTTTTATATATTGTTATTATTGTTTGGTACACTGTAATGTAACATTTATATATTTTTAATATGTGTTTGTAACACTGTTATTGTAACATATAAATATGTTATTATGTGTCATTTGTAACCACTGTAATGTAACATTTAATATATGTTATTATGTGTTTGTACCACTGTAATGTAACATTTTTATAATTGTTATTATGTGTTTGTACCACTGTAATGTAACATTTATATATTGTATAATGTGTTTGTACCACTGTAATGTAACATTTATATATTTGTTATTTATGTGTTTGTACCACTGTAATGTAACATTTATATATTGTTATTAGTGTATGTACCACTGTAAAGTAACATTTATATATTGTTTATTATGTGTTAGCACCACTGTAAGAAACATTTATATATTGTTTATTATGTGTTTGTACCAAAACAAATCCTTTTTTGGGGTGTTAAACATAAATGTAACATTTATATTTTGGTTATTATGTGTTTGTACCACTGTAATGTAACATTTAAAAATTGTTATTATGTGTTTTGTACCACTGTAATTTTTTGGTTTAAACATTTATATAGTGTTAATTATGTGTTTGTAACACTGTAATGTAACATTAATATATTGTTATTATGTTGTTTTGTACCCACTGTAATGTAACATTATATATTTTAATATGTGTTTGTACCTCTGTAATGGAACATTTATATATTGTTATTATGTGTTTGACCACTGTAATGTAACTTTATATATTGTTATTAAGTGTTTGTACCACTGTAATGTAACATTTATTATATTGTTATTATTTGTTGTACCACTGTAATGTAAACATTTATATATTGTTATTATGTGTTGTTACCACTGAATGTAACATCGTGGGTATTGAAGTTTTGTTTTATTAGATTTTTGTCATAATTTTTAAGTATTATAAAACATGTTTGGTAAACATATATTGCTAATAGGTTCTAGCTATTGATTAATATCATATTCTATTGTGTGGAGGAGATAGTGGTTTTGATTTATTAAAGCATGTCTTTTAGTGCATTTTTTGTACTAGGATGACTTATGTGAGCCACTAACTCTATATCTGATTTTTATTTATGCATGCCGGACTAGAGTCCTGGAATGGAAGTACAGTGCCTGCAACTCCTGAAGGAGGGGTGGTAATGTTGCAGTTAAAAAAACTGTAGTGGTAAAGCACCCTCTGTCAAGACAGTGATGGAGTGAATGATGGTGAAAGTTTTTCTTTTTTCGGGCCACCCTGCCTTGGTGGGAATCGGCCAGTGTGATAATAAAAAAATAATCAATGATGAACATCCTAGGTGACTCCAAGTGTATAAGCGACTGATCGGAATTTGAGCAATTTTATATAGTGTACGTGCTTATGAATTCTCATTGGATGCCTGTTTTTGTTAAGGGAGGTGGTTTACTATATCTTTTTTTTTAGTTGTAATATTACGTTTAAACAAATATAAATTTTTTTTTAGAAATTTCAGAGAACTGGTGCTAGCGACCACAAATCAATTACATTTAGCATTGATGGAAGTATGATAGTAGGCGATAACTCAGTATAACCATCCCAGAATTTTCGCTTAGGCAGCTTACATGGGCTTAGAGAAACACTTAATCATATCTGTTACGTGGGGTAACGAAGAGGCTATCAATATGGACTGCTTACTGAACACTATACGTCTGCTCAAAGAACGTTATCCCGAATAAAGAAAATTAGATCAAATAGAAATGACCCAATAATGATGAATAATAGGCTGAAATATCTACTAAGGGCATAAGAAAGGAATTTATATGCGTAATCAAAAGAGGTGAGGGTCATCTTATGAATGCAGTATATTGACATTAAGAAGGAACATTAAAAAGGGGAATACGAAAAGCTAAAAGAGACTATGAAATTAAAGTTGCTAGGGATTCTAAGAACTAACCCAAAAAGTTTTTTCCAGGTGTAAGAAACAAAAGTTATAGATAAGATAAGGTCCCCTAAAAGCAGACACTTAGATGGTGGCAGGAGCGGTATCGCCGACGCGAGCTGGGAGTGGAATAGAGGGACAGAGGTGCTCGTGTAGAGTTGAGTACACTCTAACGACAATGATTAGGAGGGATGGGGCCTCGCGGTCGCACGTTTCTCTACTTAAACATCACGAGAAGATAACACAATATTCCAGTAATTAACTATTTTCTCATGAGCGATGGGTCTAGGAGCAGAAGAGATCCAAATCTTCAAGTCACCACTGCTCATCGAAGTCATCTGGAAGATAGCAATATTGGTTGTGCAGCATGAAACCGATATAGAGAGCAGCGGCTTGAATACAGCGAATACGACAGATCGCCGTGTTCACTGATTACAGACGCTTTATTCAGGTTTTCTCTTAAGGAAGTGCAAAGCGGGTCAACTCTGTAAGCCTATAACTAATATTTTTCCAATGTTAACGCTTCCAAACAGTTGCGAGTGTTGATATGTGGAATGTCATGGCTAATGTAATTCCTATTCTTACAAAATGCGAGGGACAGTCGTTACCGATCAATTTACCGCCCTAATAAAGGTCCAGACTCGTCAATTAGTAGGCAAATTACTACTGAGTCAATATAAACTGAGCATTTAATAAGAAGCCATGCTCGTCGATATATAGTCATAAGCTAGATCTTGAATGATATGCACATCAGCATGGACGTAGCCGCAAGAGGCCGAGCCTGTATCTAAAACGCTGAAGTTTATTAACTTGGTCTTATCGTAAGAGCTTTGAGGCTGTTGACCGCGCGATAAAGGAAATGAGATCAGAATATGTGTAATCTTCACTGAATTTTTATGTAAGAGCGCTTTATGAGAGTCCCGCACCAAGACTGTTATAGACCATTGCAGCTCACTAGGGCATTGGGAGGAGAAAGGTGGCTTCTCGAGTGGATACAGAGTATCATTGCTCATAGAACAGGAAGTCGGATGTAGCCCATAATTGGGGGTTAAGATCCGAGTGGGGATCTGTAACAAGTGGCGTTGTCCAACAGGAAAAAGCGGATCAGTCTTGGGCCCTTGATCTTTAATAATATGTATCAAATGATGCTTGAAGAGGGAATTGAATTACTAGTGATTCTTGAAAACAAATCGCTCGCAGAGTCCCGATCTCTGCACACACTGAAAGTCCTCATGCGTGCTCTCCCTCTCCGTCAGTTTCTCTTCTCTGGTGAGCATGCTCAACTCTCTTCGTCTCCTGCCTCTGGTTTCTCGCCTGCGTCGGGATAACTCTGCTCTCCTTCTTCGCTTACAGAGTCTCTCCTCCTGAGGCTTTGTCAATACCTCGTGTTATAGCTATGTATTTGTTCTTGCCCCTCCACGACATACATCTTGCTTGAAGGCCTACTCACCACTTCCTGACTCTTTTACTCAGATGTTCTTCCTAACATCCCTGTATGACTCATCTGGTGTGGGATCCTTCAATTTCCCGAGAGACTTGATATCCATTGTTCGTGTGTCCCCCTCTCTGGAACATCCTTCTCTGTCCACGCACGTCTATTCCACATCAGTATTTTGTAGTTGTTGTATCATAGTCTCCCCAACCTCCTGTCCCTCCATGTCGTCCAGTCCGATTTTCCCTCAACCTTTCTCGTAGGACATTTACCTGAGCTCCGAAACTAGCCTTGTTTTGCAACCTTTGTAGTTCTTTGTGTTGATTGTGTGTGTGTGTGTTTCTGTGAATGGTAGTCCGAAGATGTTTTGTGTTTAACCGGTATGCCAGGAGGGCTGGGTTTAATGGACGCTGCATCTATGGTTGTTGGGTATGTACGTTAAACAAAAGTTTATTTGAGGGAGGCAGAATCACAGGTACAGGTTTGGCATGGGTGAGAAGGGAGTTGTACATTGGCGAGGGGAGGGAAATGTACAGGTGTGTGAGGGAATTGTAGAGGTTGTTGTGATATGCAAGGGAACCCTGCGGGTAAGATCGGTACACTGGCACGGTGGGTGGTGGTGAGTAGTGCTAGGGTTGTGGTTAGTATTCTAGTATGCAAGGAGTGATATATGGGCGTCTGCAAGGGTTGCGATTAGAAGGCTGAGGTGGCGGGAGGAAATGTTTAAATATCTCCAAAAAATAAGCGTCGGGGAGGTATTAGGTAACAGCGTGTGCAGGAGGGACGGGAAAGTTTTGAGAGTGGGGTATTGACACTGTTTTCATGCAGTAAATTTTGTGAAAGGTTGGAACCAGTGAGACAGTGGTTTAGCAGGCTTTACGTATGTGGGTGGGGGGAATTTGTGTTCTAAGGGCATTAAGGGTTTGGATGTGGGGGGGTGGGGGGTGCCGTATCAAAATGCGAGGGGTTTATCTGGTAGCCGACTTCGTGTATACTTCGTGGGTTTTTACGAGAGCGCTGGTGGGGACGAATTAGGGCCCTGGCAGCGATTATATTTATGGACACAAAGGAGGAATAAGGATATCACTGGGAATAGGATAGTATTTCAAATTTTCAGAATGGATTCTAAGCTTTGAGAGGTGGAGACTTATGGGCATTACAAATTCAGTGGACGGACAGGCTGGTTCTTGAGGAAGGCCTGGCCGAGATTGGTGCATATTTACAAAAAACAGCGATACTAAAATCTTAGAGATCTCCATGAACACTAAAAGTACAGCCCTCAGCATCCAGCCTGTTTTTTTTTACTGGGTTTTTCGTAACAAAATATTATATCCTTGTCCACATTATCCATTAAAATTCCGTATTATTCAATAGTGCTGTCAGGATAGTACAAACTGGTAGGCTACTAACTAGAGAAATTAAAATTTAATAAATTTAACAAGTCTAGAGGTATAATATCAAATTAAATTAAATCACAGCAATCAAAATAAGAATCATCTCTCGAGTTTCCAATATTATGGTGCTGAAAGCACATATCACATTTAGTAATTCTTAAGTACCATCTGGTACATTAAACATTTAATAAGATATTACAAATATTACAAGTAAGTTTGTTATGCGTGTAAGTGCTCTAAGTAGTTCACTATGTCTCAACGACTCGACTAACTTAAACAAGAGACTGGACAAAGTCCTAAAATAAAATAACATTCTTGACCGACTGGCAACCAGAACAGTCCTGCTTGAACAATGAAAAGAATGCTAAACCCAATAGCCATTATAACAAGTTACTGCGACACAATCAGGATCAAGAGATTAATATAACGACAACAGTAGGACCATCAGCAGATCCCCACAAAAGTTACAAAACTCCCATACTACTGAAATCTAAGTTCAGCATAGGAAAAACCCTGACTGAGACAATACACAGAAACCAGGTACAAAAATTAGGTCATAAGCACAGCTCGGGACCTGAGATGGCTCAGAGTGACTTATGGACACAACAAACTCATTACAACGTCGAAAATCACGAGCTATACAATGTTCTGATGAACAGAGTTCTACAACCACAAGAATAATGAGACAGACAAACTGTCCAACCACCAAGCGAGTCTAGAGCAGACTAAAATACTTCACGGAGGTTGAGGACACCCCACCTCGATCACTGATAGCCCGTGGAAGCACACAGCTCAGAAACCGCAGTATAACGAGCGACAAGCGATAATTAACAGTAGTTTTGACACTCAAGACTTGAACTGAGCACATTAATAGTACATCCTAAACAACATAAGTCAAATAACAATATAACAGTCAAATAATAAAATATAAAGTCATACATTTACATTTGCTATTATCGCAAATATAAGCACATTAGTATAAAATTAAAGAAAACATAATATACATTATATATATAACAAATAATCATCATAAAACCCATTCAGGGGTTGCACAACCCCTCCCAACACGACAGACGGTCGCACTAGAGTTTGCATTAATGTCTTCACATATTACTGATACTCATAACTATACAATTTAATAAAATATTAATCAAAAGACACTCTTTGCCAAGGCACCGCTTACAATTTCACAGCATCCGTCACTAGGATATCCCCTAGTACTAGGGGGCAGTACACAGTATCGTATCTCAGCATACTCATGTTATAATACATCAGTGTAGAGACAGGATAGCGTAGGACAGCAGGGCACTGAGCTCGATCAAAGTAAAGGAGACTGCATTCCCACTCTTAAGTATGAGTAGTGGAATGCGAGGCAGTAAACATCAGAGTTTGAAACAGCTTTTAAGGTGTGTAGTGAGGGGGGGGTCTGCGGCAGGACTGTGTTGCGTCATGCAGTACCCATCGCCCACACACACTACCCACTCAACACTCAGCTTTATTTCTCCTCCTCAATACACACAATACTGTGAATACTTAAATATAATAATTAGACATGACATGAGTATATATAGTTTAATATGTCTGGAGGGATTAAGTTACTTTACTGAATTTCACATAGCAATAACAAAAGGTATTTTGGGCATAAAATTACGAAAATTTATTAAATGGGGAAGTGCCCAAATACTCTTTAAAAATGTTCAAGTAGTACACCACAAGAGCTAGAGCATAATTTTTCTGGTGTCGTTTGAGCTTAGATGAATAGTAACATATAGGATGGGATATCAGGGATTGTTGACTGTTGAGTTCAGCACAGCACCCACTGCATAACAACTCCACCTATATTAAAAAGATGGAAAGATTGAAATTAGGACTCCAAACACTGGACAGAGAAAGCAGGATGCTTCAACCTTTTGAACGAGTCTGAAACAATCTCTAGTCCAGGTGAACGGAACTTTGCTACTAGAGCTCATTAGTGAGAGGTGTAGGTGGAGGAGTGTGTGCTGGATTCCTGTCACTTGACACACGCCTTGTCAACGTCGCACATGATCGCTACTGTTTCCCTTCATCTTTGGCCAAGTATAATATTTTCCCAGTTTACCGAGTGTCTTCTGACACCCAAATGTCCTCCTAATGGAAGCAATTTGAGCAAAATCAATGCATGTTTCACGAAATGTAACTGGAACACTACGAAAGCTTGTCTGTGTGGTAAACACTGATCCCAGCTGACAACTTGCAAGTATTTTCTCCATCAGTACACCGTTACTATAATAGTACAATTATTGAGATCCTTTGCTTCACTCTCAGTAACAGCTATATCTCTCAGTGTTTCCAGTGACTGGTCAACAAACTGATCCTTGATTAAATCATCAATGAGTTAGAAATATAACGTCAAGTTATGTCTTGACTAGTTGAATGACCGGGGAGTCAGTGTTAAAGATCCTGGGCGCAGAACGTCACTAAACAACATATTCGACCCCAAATCATTGTCATCCACTAACCAACAGTAGACAAGGATGGTTTTGTTGTAATCCTTTGACCATAGCTCTAGTAATTGCACTAGAGGAAATAAAATAGGTTTTCTCTCTACAAGCTTCAATGTCCCCCGCCGCATAATTACATCAGTGTTGTTATAATCACAAGTGGTTTTCTTTCATATACCAAGCATGAAGGATATATCGTTTCCCTATCAAACTATCCACTGACCTGATGGGAAATACACCACTGATATCCCACTGAAATATAACCAGTAAAATAGCTTGTTTGAATATAAACATTGTGCAAGGCACTATAATAAACCAGCCCCACCATAGGCTTCTAACAATACATCTATCTTGCAATAGGTATCGTCAGTTATGGGCAGTACATCTTCTCTTAATAACGAGAGATAACTGCCATGGTCTCTGAAAGAAATTATCTCAGATGGAGATTCTTCAAATCTCCTACTTATCTCTCGAAAAGTAAGGACTCATCGCTAACGAATCTTTCGTCAGATACACTTTCTGACGCTAGGTCATCTATCCTGAGTAACATTATCTAAAACAGTAGGATAGAGGAAATTGCTAGGATTTTGGTGCCTTGGTAGCTCGAAAGGTACGACTTGTGTGGGGGCGCCAGCCGCACGACTGTTTCTCGTATCTCTTTCTAACTTATAGCAATACTCTCTAGCATGTCTTTTCTGTTACAATAGTACATTTAACTTTCTTCTTTTCTCGATATCAGATTTCTGTCTAGCCACAGAGACAGATACAGGATTGGAGTTTACCTGTAAAGGTACGAGAAGTTACAGTATCAGGTACATCAGGCCGCACTGAGCAGCTGATTTAGGTGTCCAACTTCTAGGACAATGTTTTAGTTACCTTGTTTCTCTGTTTTTTAGTACGTACAAGTTGTGAGAAATCTCGTAATTGTCTGCTAAAGCTGCAGTTTTCCAGAATATCCGAGGTAGTATGACGATCAGATATTCCTGTATGTCAGCAGACATACAGTTTGTTAAACTCCTTCGATGTAGTAACAACTGAACAAGGCTGTCATAGTTGTTACAACTTGGCAGAACCTACACCACCTCTGGAAATGCAACTTTTTTTCTCCATGAGCAAACTCTACATCAAGTTTGATTCTTGTCGTCTTTGTAACGTACGAAATCTCTTTGATAACTTACAGGTAACAAGTATATACGTCTCTAGATTGTTTGTTTGAACAGCATCAATAACTAATGTACTTGGTAAATTGCAAAGCTGGGGGCAGTACAGGTATGAGCTCTTCGCCGCAAAGCTATGCAACAATGTTGGCCCAGTGCATACTGGCCCCATTCATACATGTGCTGGTTTCTCAACACAAGTCAAATATGTGTCTAAGTCACTTATCAAAAAACTTAGGAACCATGGATGCAGTCTTTTACTGCACCCTTAATATGTGTCCTGTGATCTATCAGTCTGTTGTCTTAACAGACGAACATTTTCTCTTTGGAAATCTTCTTCTTCGTTCAAATTCCTCTGTGCCTCTAATTTGTGCAGTCTGCAACATAAGGAGGCGTACAAACCTCTCAAACTGGCTCCTGAAATAGGACCCAGTGGTATGGAGGAGTAGGGAAATTAACAGGTCTGGAGGATGGTCCTTATGTTGGACACTTGCGTCCAGCCGTCTCTAAGTCTAAATCTGGTCTAGATAAAGATAAGATAAGATAAGATATAGATTTCTCCGTTCGATTTTTAACTCCCGAGGGTTAGCCCCACCCAGATATCCCAAGAACGTCAGTGCGTCATCGAGTACTGTCAACTTATTTCCAATGGGGTCCCTTAATCTTGTCCCCTCAGGATGCGACCCACAGAAGTCGACTAACACCCGGGTACCTATTTTTGCTGAGAGCTAGGTAACAGGACAATAGGTTTAAGGAAAATGTGGTCGAATTTCCACCCGCCGGGAATCAACCCGCCCCTCCGTGTGTGAAGCGGGAGCTTTTAGGCCACCAGACCACCGGCCCACCCTGAAGTAGATACAGGTGTATCATACACTGTACAGTAAGCTGTGTCATACTACCAGCTATACTCTGACTATAGTGTCCAGTGAAGGAGAGGAGTTTAGTAACTAGGAACTTAGTGACACTAAGTTTTTTCTGATTTTTTTTATGCACCCGGACTTGGTCCTGGGATGGGAAGTACAGTGCCTCACTCTGAAGGGGGGTTTAATTTGCATTTTAAAAAACTGTTGTAAAGCACCCTTCTGGAAAACAGTGATGGGGAAGAGGGAAAAGTTTTTTTTTTTTTCGGGCCACCCTGCCTGGGGGAATCGGCCAGGGATAAAAAAAAAATAAATGATGAACATCCTGGGTGACTCCAAGTGAAATACGACTGTCGGAATGTTGAGCAATTTATATAGTGTACGTGCTTAGAATTCTCTTTTGGGATCCTGTTTGTTAAGGGATGGTGTTTTCTAATATTATTTTTTATGTTTAATATTACTTTTTAAATAAAATAAAAATTTTTTTTTTTAGAAATTTCAAGGAACGGGGTGCTAGCGCCCCAAAAATCAATTACTTTTTGCATTAAAGGGAAGTATATGACGATAACTCATAACAGCCCCAGATTTTCGTTTAGCAGCTTACGATGGCTTAGAGAACCTTATCATCTGTTGCGGGGGTAACGAAGAGAGCTATCAATATGACGCTTTTAACCATACTCTGCTCAAAAAGTTTTATCCCGAAAAAAGAAATTAGATCAAATAGAAATGACCCAATATGGTAATAAAGGCGAATATCTACTGGGGCAAAAAAAGGATTTATATGGTACAAAAGAGGTGAGGGTCATCTTTGAATCTATTTGACATTAAGGGGGCTTTTAAAAAGGGGGATAAGAAAAGCAAAAGAACTAAAATTTAAATTTTCTAGGATTCTAAAAAAACCCAAAAAAGTTTTTCCGGGTTTTTAAAACAAAATTTTTAAGAAAATACCCCCTTAAAAAAAAAAACTTGGGCATCTTCCGACAAAGAGAATGAAATGTGTCGATTTTAAAAAATTATTTTTCTCGGTTTTTACACAGGAAGATAACAAATTCCATAATTTAATTTTAAGTGGGGTAGAAGAAGATAAATTTTTTTTAACATCACAGTCACTAGTGAAAAGGGTTTTGGGAAAAGATAGACAGACGAAGCAAAAAAAATCGCCGGGGCCTGAGAGGTTTTTTCAAAGGGTTTTTAAGGGAAGCAAAATGGAATCTGTGAACCATTAACTAATATTTTTATTTTTATCGCTTCAAACAGGTGTAGTGTTTGATATGTGGGAAATGGCTAATGTAATTCCTATTCTTAAAACAGGGGACAAGTCGTTACCGTCAAATTACCGCCCAATAAGCTGACCTCAATTGTAGGCAAATTACTGAGTCAATTATAGCTGAGATTATAAGAAGCCATCTCGTAAGCATAGCTTGATTAATGATACTCAGCATGGACTCACAAGAGGCCGGTCTTGTCTAACTAATTTATTAACTTTCTTCAGTAAAGCTTTTGAGGCTGTTGACCACGATAAAGAATTTGATATTGTATACTTAGATTTTAGTAAGGCTTTTGATAGAGTTCCGCACCAGAGACTGTTAAAGAAATTGGCAGCTCATGGCATTGGGGGAAGTGCTCTCGTGGATCGAGTCATTGCTCATAGACAGGAAGCAGTGTCCATAAATGGGGTTAAATCCGAGTGGGGATCTGTAACAAGTGGCGTTCCACAGGGATCAGTCTTGGGCCCTTTGTTTATAATATGTATCAATGATCTTGAAAGAGGGAATTACTAGTGATATGAACAAATTCGCCTCTTCATGATCGCTACTAAGTCCTTCTCTCTCTCTCTCTTCTTCTCTCCTCTCTCTCTCTCTCTCTCTCTCTCTCTCCTCTCTCTCTCTCTCTCTATCTCTCTTTCCTAGCTTTGTTCATACCTCGTGTTAAAGCTATGTATGGTTCCTGCCTCATACATCACTTGTTAGGCTACTCCACTTCCTGACTCTGTTACTGAAGATCTTCCTAACATCCCTGTGACTCATGGGTCTTCAATTTCCAATTGTTATCCATTGTTTCGGTGTCCCCTCTCTGGAACATCCTGTCTCTGTCCACCTTGTCTATTCCACGCAGTATTTTGTATGTTGTTATCATGTCTCCCCAGACCCTCCTGTCCTCCAGTGTCGTCAGTCCGATTCCCTCAACCCTTTCTTCGTAGGACATTTACCTGAGCTCCGAAACTAGCCTTGTTGCAAACCTTTGTTTCTTTGTGTGTGTGTTGTGTGTGTGTGTGTGTGTGTGTGTGGTGTGTGTGTGTGTGGTGTGTGTGCTGTGTGTGTGTGTTCGTGAGAGTGTTAGTTACTAGTTTCAAAGGCACTTGCCGATAGACACTTTGTCTGGTTGGGGTTTATTTTGTATGTATGCATGCATGTATACAGCATCATATATACGTACAGCACATGTGTGTACATATCAATATTTATACTTAGGGCGTATTTGTATGTGATGTGCATTTGTGTTTATATGCATGGTAGTGACTACATGTGTCTCTGTCCTTTGGTGTGGGTGTGCTCACCTGATTGTGGTTGCAGAAGTCGAAACTCCAGCTCCTGGCCCCGCTTCTTCACTGATCGCTACTAGGTTCTCTCTCTCTCTGCTCCATGAGCTTTATCATGCCTCGCCTTAAAGCTATGTATGGTTCCTGCTTTCCACTGCATCACTTGCTAGACTATTCCACTTCCTGACAACTCTGTGACTGAAGAAAATACTTTCTAACATCCCTTTGGCTCTCACCTTAGTCTTTCAACTTCCAATTGTGACCCCTTGTTGCTGTGTCCCATCTCTGGAACATCCTGTCTCTGCCCACCCTATCTATTCCAAGCAGTATTTGCATGTCGTTATCATGTCTCCCCTAGCACCCCTGTTCTCCAGTGTCGTCAGGCCGATTTCCCTTAACCTTCTTCGTAGGATATTCCTTTTAGCTCTGGAACTAACTTTTTCTCAAACCTTTGCATATTCTTAATTTCTTGACGTGCTTGACCAGGTAGGTGTGGGTTCCAAACTGGTGCTCCATACTCCAGTACGGGCCCTGACGTACACGGTGTACAGTGTCTTCAAGGATTGCTTACTATGGTATCGGAATGCTATTCTCAGGTTGCCAGGCACCCATATCCTGCAGCCGTTATCTGATGTGTGCTTCAGAGACGTGCTCGATGTTATACTCACCCCAAGATCTTTCTCCTTGAGTGAGGTTTACAGTCTTTGGCCACCTAGCCAATACTCCGTCTGCGGTCTTCTTTACCCTTCCCGATCTTTATGACTTTGTATTTGGCGGGGTTAAGTTCGAGAAACCAGTTGCTGGACCAGGTGTCCAGCCTGTCCAGGTCTCTTGGAAGTCTTGCCTGATCCTCATCTGATTTAATTCTCCACATTAACTTCACATCATCTGCGATCAGGGACACTTCTGAGTCTACCCTTCCATCATATCAGTCACATATACTAAAATAGCAGTTCTCCTAGGACTGACCCTGTGGGACCCCGCTCATCACAGGCGCCCACTGTGATACATCATTATGTACCAAGACTCGTTGTTGCCTCCCTCTCAAGTATTCTCTGATCCACTGCAGTGCTCTTCCTGTTATATGCGCCAGATCCTCTAGCTGCTGCATTAATCTCATGTGAGGAAACTGTGTCGAAGGCCTTCTTGCAGTTCAAGAAAATGCAATCAACTCACCCTCTATCTCGTGTCTTCTGTTACTTTGTGTGTGTGTGTGTATACTCACCTAATTGTACTCACCTAATTGTGGTTGCAGGGGTCGAGACTCAGCTCCTGACCCCGCCTCTTCACTGATCGCTACTGGATCCTCTCTCTCTCTGCTTCCTGAGCTTTGTCATACCTCTTCTTAAAACTGTATGGTTTTTGCCCCCACTACTTCTTCTGGGT
>NW_026506330.1:0-15070 GCF_026875155.1 Cherax quadricarinatus
TTCCCTACGGAAAGAACCAAGTCAAGGAGGTTTTTTCCCCCTAGTTGGTCTGTCACAATGTTTTTAAAAAACAATCCTGGATCGTATCAAGAAAGTCACCCGACTCTAAATTTCCTGTCAAATTGCTCCAGTTCAATCTCTTAATTTTGAAATTCCATTAGCACAACATTTTCGTATGTAGATGCCTTTACGAATTTCGTCCATAAAAGTTTACTGCACTCCCTATCAAGATTTGGGGCCCTGTAAATCAAACCCAAAATTAGTTTTTCTCGGCCCTCGAGAAGCTGTAACCAAACAGATTCAGTGGCTGACGCTTCTAATTTAATTCTTGTCCAACACAACAATTTAAATTGTCTCTGACTACATCGCTACTCCACCACCTTTCCTGTTGCCCCTGTCAGTGTGGAATAATTTATAGCCTTGTATGTGACATTCAGAGGGCATCTCTCTATCTTTCAGATTGACCCAGGTCTCTGTTATAGCAATAATATCTATGTTTCTGCACTTGCATTTTATCTTAGCTCATCTATCTTATTTCTAACACCCCTGCTATTAGTATAGTAAACCTTTAAAGGGGAGTTTAGCCCCTTGCTCCCCTCTGCTGTCCCCTTTGTTTGCTGACCTGTTCTTTGTCTTTTTTAAACTTCATGCTGAATGCCTTTTATACTTTTTACTGTTTCCAACCTAGTGTTGAACCTGCTTTTTTTCCCCACAACCCATACCTCAAATCTTCCCCATCAGTTTAAAATCATAGGCATTTCCCCAAATGGCCTTCTCAATCGAGTCTGCAAGTGCTACCACGCTTGCCCCAGAGAGATTTTACCCCATCCCTTGCATACATATCATGTTTGCCATAAAAGTTGTTCCAGTTGTCAATGAATGGGATTGCAAGTTCCTTGCAGTATCTGTCTAGCCAGAAATTTTACACCAATTGCCCTAGACAACCATTCTTTTTCTACTCCCTTCTAGGCAAGATGCTACATATGATTGGGATCCCCCCCTTAGACTTAATGAAAATCTATAGCTGACCTGTATTTATCTAGCAGCTTTCTCTCCTACCCTTCCCAATATCATTTCCACCAGCACTGAGACAGATAATGGGCTTGTTCCCATTACCCTGAACATGATATTATCCAGCCTGTTGACAATGTCCCCAACACCAGCTCCAGGAAGCACACTCTATCTCGCATCTCTTATTCCTATTACAAAAAGCACAGTCATATATCTTACCTGAGTCACCAACCCAAGAATGCGCTTACCTTCATTTAGCAGGGGCAGGTAGTACCCTGACCTTCACTTGCCACGGAAGTACATGCAGCTTGTGGAGTAGAGAGAGATGGCGTGATTTGTAGGGGCCTACCTTTTCAGATATCAATCGTAAGGCTTTCACGTGTGGGAGCCTCTGATGCGCCCCGTTACTGTGTACACCTCGCCACTTGTCAGGTGCGGGCTGAACCTCACTGCTGTAGCCGGTGCTACCTCCCAACGACCGCAGCCGCAGAGGTGGATTTGGTGCGTTATATATGCAGCATGAAGACAGACGGCATACCTCAATGCGAGAAGGCTCTGCCCCACAACTCCAGCCACCGCACAATCTCGCCCAGAACTTGGAGGGGGACCTTCCCTCCTAAAGCTCCGCCTGAGAAGCAAAACCTCCGCCGTCAACTACTCCAACCTCTGTTTTAAAAACACTGCTGATACCAACCATGCTTGTAACCGTCCAAGCTAATCCCCAAAGCAGCTCAGGTCCTGTGACCTCACGTGACGACTGACCACGGTACGACGATTGACTGACCCAAAGTTTAAAAAACCTACCACAAGGACGTTCTTATACACTGTTATTTCACACCAAGATTCCGCACTAAGAAGGATCCTCTTTGGTTTTCTTCTTGAGAGCGCTCGCATCTCCAGCCCTGTTTTCTAGAAGAAGAATCAATTACATAACACAAGCTTTACACGTCTTCAGTTCCCATCTTTCTTCATCCGAATTTGGCAGACTCTAGGCACAAGCAATTCCTCAACAAACCCCCATGGAAAGAAAATACAACCCCCTAAACAGTTTCATGGTACTCCCAGTGGCCGAAGTTGCCCACGAATACTCGCGGGCACTTGCTATGAGTAAACACAACGTTTCCACCATAAACACATCCTCTATCAAGACCTCACTACTAACGCAGCCCACACCTCTAACTTCTACAGCAGGCGTCTACACTATCCCCTGGTGGGTTCTGTCCCAAGAATATGTAGGCGAACTGGCAGAAGAACTTGGCAGTCCGCCTGAATGAGCTTCGAAATGCCTCTAACATAGACGATGTAAGGGTACTCCTGTTGTCCTCCCACAAGACTCCACGGGCATTTGATGAACTGAACGTAGCACAACTCGTTCTCACCTAACCAAACCTCAGACGCCGACGGTGCCTAGAAGCCCTCACTAATCCCGTCAACGAAACTATAGAACGCAACAACTGAAAACACAAATTTCCAAAACATTGGCATAACATGATACTTAAGCAGCACAACCCAACATCACAGGAGCACATGATTCACGTCCACTGGTCCTCATCAAGGCAGAGGTTGTTTTGATAAGGACCTGCCGCGCATGGCCATAGGCCCTTCTACAGTGTTCCTCAATTCTTTATGTTCCTATGACATTTCTCAGGTCACGTGCGTCACACTCCACTCTCCGCCTATAATATATAATGTCCTTTCTACCTCCTTCCTAAACCGCAATAGAAGACCACTCTGACCCTAGAAACTATCGCCCCTATCACCTCCTCGAACATAGAAAACTCTTTGAAACTCATTAATCATCGCCTTCGCAGATACCTGGAACATAATTCTCTACATTCAGATGGCCAGTTTGCTTCAAGAACACACCGATCCACACAGGATTCCATTAACATCATTCTCAACTACATCCACATAAACACAAAACAAAGAAACAGACAGCCCAGGTTGCAAAAGACGTGGAAAATCGGTTGACACTTGTGGCACGAGGCTCCAGTACAAACTCTGCACAACTTCAACCTGCCTCTCAATACTCGTAACTCCTCTGCAACTTCTAGACCGGCCGTACCATGAGAATCAAATTCCAAGCTGTTACCTACTACTTCACACTAAATGCTGAGTACCCCAGGGATCGTCCCCATTCTTTCCCCTACCCTCTACTTTTTATACACTAACGACATACCAACACCTTATATACCACAACTCCATCACACTAGCCTATGCAGACGAACATTACACAACTTTTCACTCATGCCAATATAGTACACTCACACACAAAACCAAATGAGGTTTGACAGGATAGCCATCTGGGAACAAAAAAAAGGAGGATCAAACCAATGCAGCAAATCCAGCCATTACGTATTTAAACTACAGAAACGTGATACCTCCATTACCTGTCGAACTCAGAACAGGTTTTTTGTTTTTTTGTTTGGTGTGTACGTTTTTTTTGTGAAACCCGCACTTACTTCCCTATCACACAATCTGTCACTGTCCTATTGGCGTTAATCTTGACTACCTTCTTCGTTTACACTGACACATTCACTGCAAGGCAGCAAAGCTAGTAAGGCCCTTGCGGGCCTCTACAAGCTGAAACATGCCTCTCAACGCACCAAAACTACACCTCTACAAATCCTAATCCTCCTCTGATAACTTACTCTCCTCTAGCCCTCTCTCTTGCAGCAAAAACAAACGTACTAAACTGCAGCGTGTCCAGACAAGGCGCTGCGCTGGTGCTTGATGTCCATGCGAGGACTTCGCACAAGCGAGTCTTCTCTGCCCTTAGACGCCTGCGCTGAATCTGTACTGGAAGAGGCCTCAGTGACAGACAGAAGACACACTTAGAGACACGACATGACCTTACTGGACCTCTCTCCTTGAAGAAGACAATTCGCAGACCCACAAACCCAACACAACCTTTTTCTACTCCTTGCACTGATCCTGCTCCTAACCATACTTACAAATAACCTTGGATCCGCTGCCAGGTACTTCTAAGACAGGTACAATTCTCTGACCCACGTTCGCCTTAGCTTTTTTGGGGATAAGACCATGACTCAGATCTGCCCTCCTCTCTAGCGTCTAAAGGTCGCAGTCCCTTACCTCCCAGCTCATCCCCATCGGAGTCCCCACAGAAGAACCGAATTTCTCCTTTTTCCAATATCAGTCCCACGATCGCCTTGCTGCTGGGTTTAAGCCCTGACTCTATTTTCTACACAAAAACAGCCCTCTCCAGCACTATTCCTTCGTCTGTCCCGTCATCCCCGCTCATCATTTGGGATCTGTACTGAACCTTTCGTTCCGTCGATCGTTCTGTATGTTTAGAAGTGATCAGGTCCCAGGACCGAAACGTTTTCTAATAAATATGTTATAGTGTTTGCTTACGTGTCTTTCTAAACTAATATTCCCTTTATTAATACCTATCTTCCACTTATACACTTCGATCAGGTCTCCCCTCATTCTTCGTCTAACAAGTGAATGTAACTTAAGAGTCTTCAATCTTTCTTCATAAGGAAGATTTCTAATGATATGTATTAATTTAGTCATCCTACGCTGAATGTTTTCTAACGAATTTATGTCCATTCTGTAATATGGAGACCAGAATTGAGCTGCATAATCTAGGTGAGGCCTTACTAATGATGTATAAAGCTGCAGTATGACCTCTGGACTTCTGTGCCTACACTTCTGATATAAATCCCAGTAATCTATTTGCCTTATTACGTACGCTTAGGCATTGCTGTCCTTGAACATTAAAATGTATAAAATACCTAACCATCTGTCGCGGTATTTTATACCATTTTAAAATGGTCATTGCTGTTCTTGGTTAAGGGTTCTGCTAGCCATAACCCCAAGTCCTTTTCGCAATCTGTATGGCTAAGTTCTACTTATTTAACCTTATAAGTGCTAGGGATATGGACACTCCCGATCTTCAGAACCTGCATTATCTACATTGAACTGCATCTCCACTTTTCTGACCAAGAGTAAAGTTTCTAAATCCCTCCTGAAGTTCCGAACTCTACGTTTTTGAATCAATTATCCTACCTATCTTCTGTCCATCTGCGAATTTGCTCATATCACTAGTAATTCCTGCATCAGATCATTGAGATATATTATAAACAACAACGGGCCAAGACTGATCCCTGTGGACGCCACTTGTTTCTTGATCCCCACTCGGATTTTAACCCCATTTATGGACACTCTGAGCTTCTGTCTGGACCATGACTCCGATCCACAGAGAACCCTTCCCCCAATGCCATGACTGCTACTTTCGTCCAACAGTCTTTGGTGCGGAACTCTGTCAAAATGCCTTAGCTAAAATCTAAGTAAACAATATCAAATTCTTTATCGGGTCAACAGCCTCAAAAGCTTTACTGCAGAAAGTTTAATAAATTAGTTAGACAGACCGCCTCTTGTGAATCCATGCTGCGTATCATTAATCAAGCTATGTATGACACATATGCAACAGTTAGACAACTTTATTCCGAAAGATTTTCCACTCACCCTACACAGTAGGGCTTCTTCAGTCGAAATACAGAAAGTAGCAGAACAGTAGAGATGTGAAGACGAGTAATCAGTCCATCAACTTAAAGTCGTAGATCAAATTTGAGGTTGTCAGTCCCTCGGCCTGGAGAAGTTCAGTTCCATAGTCAGGGATGTTAGGTAAGACAACATATGCAACAGTTTAGGTATCTTATTATGAAACTTTTTTCGCCCTACACAGTAGGCTTCTTCAGTCAAGTACAAGAGAGGGACCTGATCTTTTCAACATCCTGAGTTTCTTACCCTCCCTAGTGGCCGACCGTCTCACCTCTTGGCGCTATAAAAAGCTCCATTCTGTCACTTCATCTCCATATTGTGTTCATACTATGGAACAATCTCTTCTCCAACTGAGGGGCTGACCACCTCAAAACTTTAAGGTTGAGGACTGATTACATCGTCTTCAAGGGTATCTTCTGCTTCTATCAACTTTTCTGTACTTGACTGAAGACGCCCCCCCTACTGTGTAGGCGAAACGTTTTCATAATAAAAATACCTAACTGTTGCATATGTGTCTTACCTAACAACCTGTCGGTATTTATACCATTTAATGTTCATTACAATGAACTATTGAGATCAAGCGCCAAGTGCGGAAACTTAAAATACTGTCGGAAGGAGAGGTGCAGGTAGTGAGTAGTAGTAGTAGTAGGTAGTAGTAGTGAAGGCCACTGAGCGGTCAGTCCCTCTCAGATCCAACACTCTCACTTGAAAAGCTTTGTCCAAGGTGTTCTGTCCAAGACTGCCACGTGTTGGCAGGTCTGACAAGATGAACATCAAAATGTATACAACACCGACAGTTGTTAGGTAAGACACATATGCAACAGTTTAGACCAACGTTATTCCGAAACGTTTCGCCTACACAGAGGCTTCTCGTCGAATACAGAAAGTTAGCAGGAACAGTAAGATGTGAAAGACGATGGTAATCAGTCCATCACGCCTTAAAGTCGTAGAATTTGAGTTGTCAGTCCTTCGGCCTGGAGAAGTTCAGTTCCATAGTCAGAACTATCTGAAGATACAAGCGACAGTGCGGAACTTAAATACTGTCGGAAGAGAGGGCAGGGTAGTAGTAGTAGTAGTAGTAGATAATGAGAGGCCACTGAGAGGTCATGTCCTCTCCGATCAACACTTCTCAACTGAAAAAGGCTTGTCAAGTGTTTTCTGACAAGTTGAACATCAAAATGGCTGTATACAATACCGAACAGGGTTGTTAGTAAGACACATATGCAACAGTTAGACAGATCTTTGTTCCGAAACAAGCTTTTTCAATGAGAAGTGTGATCTGTGAGGGACATGACCTCGGCAGTGGCCTCCACTAAATAAACTACTACTACTACTACTAGACTACTACTACCTACTACCCTGCACCTCCTCCTTCCGACAGTATGTAAGTCGCCGCACTGTCGCTTGACTTCAGATAGTTCCTGACTACGGAACGAAACTCTCTCAGGCCGAGGGACTGACAACCTGCAAATTCTACGACTTTAAGGGTGATGGACTGTTTACATCGTCTTCCACATTCTCTACTGTTCCTGCCTACTTTCTGTATTCGAACTGAAGAAGCCTACTGTGGTAGGCGAAACGTTTTTGTTTCGGAATAAAGTTTTGGTCTAACTGTTGCATATGTGTCTTACCCTACAACCTGTCGGTATTGTAACCATTTTGATTTCATCTTGTCAGACACTGGCAAACACGTGCCATCTGGTACAGAAAACACCTTGGACAAGCTTTTCAAGTGAGAAGTGTTGGATCTGAGAGGGACATGACCTCTCAGTGGGCACTCTCACTACTACTACTCTACTACCTGCACCTCTCTGTCCGACAGTAATTAAGTCTCCGCACTGTCGCTTGATCTTCAGATAGTTCCTGACTATGGAACTGACTCTCCAGCCGAGGGACTGACAACCTCAAATTCGTACGACTTTAAGGTGATGGACGATTACATCGTCTCACATCTCTACTGTTCCTGCAATCTTTTCTGTTTTCGACTGAAAAAGCCTACTTGTGTAGCAAAATAAAAAAAAAAGAAACGTTTCGATAAAGTTGTCTAACTGTTGCATATGTGTCTTAACCTAACAACCTGTCGGTATTGTATACCATTTTGTGTTCTATAATCAAGCATGCCTTATCGAGATGGCTTCTATAATCTCAGCTATAATTGACTCTCAGTATTTGCCTACAATTGAAGGTCAGGCTTATTGGGCCCTGTACTGTGACGGTAACGACTTGTCCCCTGTTTTTAAAAATAGGAATTACATAGCCATCTACACATATCAACACTACACCTGTTTGAATGAGATAAAATTAAATATATTAGTTAATGGTTTCACAGACTTCCATTTTGGCATTCCTTAAGAACCTTGAAAAAACTCATCAAGAACCGGTGACTTATTTTTGCTTGCAGTCGTCTATCTGCTTCACAACCGTTCACTAGTGACTTGTGATGTTACTAAGTATCTTCTTCTGATCCACTATAAGAAAATTAATTACCGAATATTATTAGTGTCTCCTGTGTAAAAACCGAGAGAAAATAATTATCTTAAAATCGAGCACATTTCATTCTCTTTGTCAGTAAATCCCATATTATTTTTTAAGGGGACCTATCTTAATTCTATTGACTTTTGTTCTATATACCTGGAAAAAAACATTTGGTAGTTTTTAGAATCGGCCTAGCAACTTTAATTTCATAGTCCTCTTTTAGCTTTTTCTATCCCATTTCTAATGTCCCTCTTAATGTCAATATACTGATTCATAAGATGACCCTCGCCTCTTTGATACGCCTATAAATTCATTTCTAGCCCTACTAGATATTTCAGCCTATTACCATGCCATTTTGGGTCATTTCTAATTGATCTAATTTCTTATAAGCGATAAACGTTTCTTGAGCAGCATGTATATGGTTCAGAAAACTGTCGCATATTGATAGCTCTCTTAGTTACGCCCATCAACAGATGATAAGTGTTCTCTAAGCACGAATCTTGCTAAGTCGAAATCAGGGGACTGTTTACTGAGTTATCCCTACTATCATACGGCCATCAATTCTAAATGTAATTGATTAGTGTCGCGAGCAACCCAGTTCCTCTGAAACTTCTAAATTTATTAACAAGGATTCATTGTTTGCCAGACATAAGTCAAGCAGGTCATTTCCCCTTGTAGGTTCTGTCACAAACTTGCTTCAAAAAACAATCCTGAACTACTCTAAAAATCGTATGATTGCTAAATGCCAAGTCAAGAAATTCCAATCAATATGAAAAAGTTAAAGTCTCCAGAAGTACTACATTATCGTGCCTTGTGGCCCTAACAATTTCCTCCCATAGTATCTCCCCTGGTCCCATCTAATTGGGACGGTATATCACACCTAAAATTAATTATTTCATGCCCCTCTGAAATTCTATCCAAACAGACCCTGTAATGTGTTACTTTCAGACTTAATACCCGTTTTTTATGCAACAGTGTCAAGCGATCTCGGACATACAATGGCCACCACCACCCCCCTTCCCGATACTTCTATCTACTTGGAACAATTTAAAACCCCGAATGGTGACTTCTGCAGGCATGTCCCGACTTTTGAATAAACGCGAGCTCCCTCAGTAATGGATATACATCTATGTTAACCTTACACTAGCAAACAAGTCTCAACTCGTCCACATCTTATTCTTAGCACTGGCGACTATTGTGTAATAAATATTATTGACACTCCTTTAGGTAAGACACATATGCAACAGGTAACTTTATTATAAACCGTTCGCCTACACGTAGGCCTCTTCAGTCAAGCCAGAAAAGTTGAATAGAAGCAGAAGATACTTGGAAGACGATGTAATCAGTCCATCACCCTTAAGTTTTTTGAGGTGGTCAGTCCCTCGTCTGGAGAAGAGCATTTGTTCCATAGTAAGAAACAATATGGAGAAGAGTGTTGTGTTAAAGATCTTCGACTCCCGGATTTTCCTCGGCCCGGGCCCTTCCAAGTGGGGCCCGGCACTGCTCCCTGTCGAGGGAGTTGTCCCCTGAGACCGAAGTCTCCCAGGGGAGGAGCACAAGTACCCCCTCATCTGTAAGGTACAAACTCGGCTCTGCACCAACCATGCCCTAGAAGGGCAATGCATGGTGTCGAATGCATTGCATTGATGGAGCATTTTTATGCGCCAGAGTGAACGTAGGCCACTATGATGGTAAGAACTCAGATTTTGAGAGGTCAGGTCCGCTCTCAAATCCAGCCCCTCTCACTAGTGGAAGTTGTCGAAGTTGATTGCAGTCTGTAACCAAGATAACCCTTGTGATGCAGTGTCTGACCAGACTGACATAAAATGGTATAAAATACCGACAGGTTGTTAGGTAAGACGACAAATCCCCCAGGCCCTGATGAACTGTATGCAAGGGTCCTAAAGGAATGTAAAGAGGAGCTTAGCACACCTTGGCTAATCTTTTCCAACTGATCACTACAAACTGGCTGGTGCCAGATAAGTGGAAAATGGCAAATGTGATACCTATTTTCAAAACAGTGACAGGTCCTTACTCGAACGATAGACCAATAAGCCGACCTCCATAGTGGGAAAATTTATGGCTCAATAATTGCCGAGGAGTTGTAGCCACCTTTGGAAAAAAGAAAATAATCAAGAAAACTCAGCATGGTTTTACAAAGGGGCGTTCCTGCCTTACGAATTTTTTTAACTTTTTTCACTAAGGTTTTTGAGGGGGTAGATCAGGGTAATAATTATATTGTGTATATGGACTTCAGAAAGGGCTTTTGACAGGGTCCCAAATCAGAGACTGTTGAGGAAAATTAAAGCACATGGAATAGGAGGAGAATTTTTTTCCTGGATAGAGGCATGGTTGACAAATAGGCAGCAGAGAGTTTGCATAAATGGGGAGAAATCAGAGTGGGGAAGTGTCACGAGCGGTGTTCCACAGGGGTCAGTGTTGGGCCCCCTGCTGTTCACAATCTACATAAACGACATAGATGAGGGCATAAATAGCGACATCGGCAAGTTTGCCGATGACACCAAAATAGGCCGTCGAATTCATTCTGACTAGGACATTAAGAACATAAGAACATAAGAACGAAGGAACACTGCAGAAGGCCTACTGGCCCATGCGAGGCAGGTCCAAGTCTCCTACCGGCTTAAGCCAATGCACCCAACCTAGTCAGGTCAGGTCACATTGACTTAAGGGAGGAACACGGCAACCGACCTGTTAGCACAAGCTATCAGGTCTAACTCACACCCACCCACATCTACTCATGTATTTATCCAACCTATTTTTAAAGCTACACAACGTTCTGGCCTCTATAAGGGTACTTGGGAGTTTTTCCCATCATCCACAACTCTATTACCAAACCAGTACTTTCCTATATCCTTCCTGAATCTGAATTTTTCCAACTTAAAACCTTTGCTGCGAGTCCTGTTTTAGGCTAGATATTTCAGCACACTATTTACATCCCCTTTATTTATTCCTGTCTTCCATTTATACCACCTCAATCATATCCCCCCTAATTCTACGTCTTTCTAGAGAGTGCAGTTTCAGGGCCCTTAGTCTATCCTCATAGGGAAGGTTTCTGATACATGGGATCATCTTTGTCATCCTCCTTTGTACATTTTCCAGAGAATTTATATCCTTCTGTAATACGTGACCAAAACTGTGCAGCATAATCTAAATGAGGCCTAACCAAGGATGTATAGAGTTGAAGAACAACCTAGGACTCCTATTTTTTATGCTTCTTGATATGAAGCCAAGGATTCTATTAAACTTTATTGCGAACACTTATGCACTGTTGTCTTGGTTTCAGATTACTGCTAACCAGAACTCCTAATCTTTTTCGCAATCCGTAATATTAAGATCTACATTATTTAGTTTATATGTGGCATGGTTATTGTCCTTCAACATTTAGAACTTTGCATTTGTCGAGCACTTCAAGGAAAAATTTGAATAGACGATGCAGTGGTCGGAGAAGTGGCAGATGCAGTTTAATATAGACAAATGCAAAGTTCTAAATGTGGACAGACAATAACCATGCCACATATAAACTAAATAATGTAGATCTTAATATTACGGATTGCGAAAAAGATTTAGGAGTTCTGGTTAGCAGTAATCTGAAACCAAGACAACAGTGCATAAGTGTTCGCAATAAAGCTAATAGAATCCTTGGCTTCATATCAAGAAGCATAAATAATAGGAGTCCTCAGGTTGTTCTTTAACTCTATACATCCTTGTTAGGCCTCATTTAGATTATGCTGCACAGTTTTGGTCACCGTATTACAGAATGGATATAAATTCTCTGGAAAATGTACAAAGGAGGATGACAAAGTTGATCCCATGTATCAGATACCTTCCCTATGAGGATAGACTAAGGGCCCTGAAACTGCACTCTCTAGAAAGACGTAGAATTAGGGGGGATATGAATTGATTGTGATAAATGGAAGACAGGAATAAATAAAGGGGATGTAAATAGTGTGCTGAAAATATCTAGCTAGACAGGACTCGCAGCAATGGTTTTTAAGTTGGAAAAATTCAGATTCAGGAAGGATATAGGAAAGTACTGGTTTGGTAATAGAGTTGTGGATGAGTGGAACAAACTCCCAAGTACCGTTATAGAGGCCAGAACGTTGTGTAGCTTTAAAAATAGGTTGGATAAATACATGAGTAGATGTGGGTGGGTGTGAGTTAGACCTGAAAGCTTGTGCTACCAGGTCGGTTGCCGTGTTCCTCCCTTAAGTCAATGTGACCTGACCTGACTAGGTTGAGTGCATTAGCTTAAGCCGGTAGGAGACTTGGACCTGCCTCGCATGGGCCAGTAGGTCTTCTGCAGTGTTCCTTCGTTCTTATGTTCTTATATGCAACAGTTAGGTATCTTTATTATGAAACGTTTCGCCTACACAGTAGGCTTCTTCAGTCAAGCACAGAAAAGTTGATAGAAGCAGAAGATACTTGAAGACGATGTAATCAGTCCATCACCCTTAAAGTTTTGAGGTGGTCAGTCCCTCAGTCTGGAGAAGAGCATTGTTCCATAGTATGAAACAATATGGAGAAGAAGTGACAGGATGGAGCTTTTTATAGCGCCAAGAGGTGAGACGTAGGCCACTAGGAGAGGTAAGAACTCAGATGTTGAGAGGTCAGGTCCCTCTCAAATCCAGCCCCTCTCACTAGTGGAAGTTGTCGAAGTTGATTGCAGGTCTGTACCAAGATACCCTTGTGTTGCAGTGTCTGACAGATTGAACATTAAAATGGTATAAAATACCGACAGGTTGTTAGGTAAGACACATATGCAACAGTTAGGTATCTTTATTATGAAACGTTTCGCCTACACAGTAGGCTTCTTCAGTCAAGCACAGAAAAGTTGATAGAAGCAGAAGATACTTGAAGACGATGTAATCAGTCCATCACCCTTAAAGTTTTGAGGTGGTCAGTCCCTCAGTCTGGAGAAGAGCATTGTTCCATAGTATGAAACAATATGGAGAAGAAGTAAAAAAGCAAGCAAACAAGTTTAGGTAAGATCCCAATCGGATGAGCGGGGAAGACGGGACAGATGAAGAATAGCTCTGGAGAGGAGTGTTCTTAGTAAGAGAAATAGAGCCAGGGCTTAACCCAGCAGCTAAGGCAATCGTGTGGCAGACTTGAGAACAGGAATAGCAGGAACTGTTGCATTGAACTTGTGGTAGTTGAAGTCTTGAATCTTGAGTAGCTGGCAGCAGGCTAGGTCACATCAGAGGGTAGAACACATATGGGAGTTATAGGAGTAACTGAGGAGGCAGGTTAGCAATGGAGCCATTTTCAAACTTTTTGAAGCTGCTTCTAGATAGGTGGTATAATTTAGCCTTGTTGCTGAAGGTGAAACGTAGAGGCTTGATGAACTCAAGAACTTGGGTGAGTGTGAAGTGAAGCGGTGATTCACATGCATACTTGAATGTTCCAGCACCGAGGCTTTTGTAGAGTTCAGTACAGGTCATGGTGTCAGTATTTGAAAGAGAAGTGTAAAAGGTAAGGTTTTCCCATGAGGGTTTACTGGAGTCGTCGTTATCTTCCTCTTCTGGAGTGGATTCACTGGGAGAATCTACAATGGTGGTAGCAGGTGACTGAGGTTCGACAGGAGCAGCTGTGAGGTGTAATGGTTGTGTAACAGCAGGCTGGGAGAGGTGGGAGGCGGTGGTTGAGGCAACTTGATCAACGTTGTCAGCGGTGGAAGTGGTTATAGAAGTTACAGGAGCAGTTGCTTGGGCAGGAGACAGGTCTGTAGGTGCAGTAAAGTTCAGGACGTTGGGAAGGATCTTGAGGATGTCTTCTGAAGGTGTGGATTCCGGAAAATTGAAGGCAGGCATGTTGTTCAGACGGAATAGTTCGTTAATAGTGGTGTTGAAAGTGCCGGGGCTTGCTGCGTTTGCAAGGTGTACATACACCATGCAGTACAGCACCTTGGAAGGAGCACCGTCGGGGAGTGGACAGAGGGAGTTGCTGGGCGATGGTGCCTGTAGATTAGCGTGTAGAGTCTTGATGGCGTCGGTTTGTGGTTTGGTTATTGCAGCATATGTCGGTGAATTGGAGGTCTTCTTCAGAACTTTAGTTTTCTTCAATATGATTTCTTTCCTGAGTGGGCACTTAGCTGCAAGCTGCAGTTAAGACATGTTGGTGTTGTAGTAATGGTGCAGGATCTGAAATCGTGTCCATCATTCCCACATTTTGAACAAAACTTCTTATTCTTGATGGGGCAGTCCTTGGTGGTGTGATTATAGGAGTAGCAGGTCCAGCAGTGGGAGATGTATGTGAAACGTTCTTGTTCTATATGACTTGGGTGAATGTGGTAATATGAGATGGCCGACCGTCAGAGAGAGCTTGGGCAGCCATGGAGATGTCTGAGAATGTAATCTTTAGCATTGATGTGGCGTTGGGGATCTTTGAGATGCTGTCTACCGAGGCCCACGTGTTTTGTTCCTCAATAGATGTCTTCAGTGCTTCAGTAGAGAGAGAGGTGACGATATTGTCAAGTCTTTTCACAAAGACCGAACGTTTCGACTTCAAGAATGGAGACGGGGATAGAGTGAATTGTTGTGTTTGTAGGGTCCTGATTGAAGAGTCGTCCATTAGTTTTAGTGCTTCCGTGTCATCTGTGCAGACGACAATGAAGGAGTCTTTCAGAGAGTGGATTGCCGTAAATTTGACCTGCAGGCAGGTCCTAACGACGGTAGCTAAAGCTAACTTCGAGGAGTCATTTATTGCACCATTCACAGGCTTGATTTTCACACGATTCGACAGCATTGTGAAAAGGATATCACGTTTGTAGAATATAAATTCTACACCCCGACAGGGTCGAAGAGAGGCTTCTTGCGGTGTAGAGCAACTGTATGATCGGACTGACGAGAGCCGTCTGTATGACATCATGAGAGGTAATGGGAGCAATCCTATTATCTGTCTCAGTGCTGGAGGCAACGATGTTGGCAGACGAGGATGAGGACCTGATTAGCAGGTATATAGCAATAATTGAAAGGTGGGGGGGTTTTTTTAAAGGAAGGGGAAATGAAAAATTTTTTGGAAAAAGGGGAACTCTACA
>NW_026506331.1:0-15049 GCF_026875155.1 Cherax quadricarinatus
TTTCTACATGCGGTGTAGTATCACCTTTCGAACTTGTAACCGATGTCCCGCGACATATACAGAGGACGGGAGTTCTCGGCTGTCAAAAGTTAAACGAGCCACATTGCAAGGGTAACGTCTCCGCCCCCGGGCAGGAAGGACACAAGTGTCTACTTTGAGGATTGGGAGATCCTGGAGTTCCAGCTGTTCAAAAATGTCATTGCCACATGACTGGAAATTCTGTTGGACTATGGTATGGGGCAGAATGACAGTACCACTACAAGAATTGAGAGAAAGATGTTTTTCAATAGTGACAGTAGTATCGATATTCGAAAGGAGAGAAAGATCATGAGCTTGGGTAGCATTCTGGACAGTGACGATGCGCATACCGCTCTTGAGAGCATGAAATGAAATATCTCTACCAACATGACGCAGGAGCGCTTTGCCAATACTATGGTCAGAAAGGTAGGCAGAAGAAGAAGTCAGTCTTAAAGTAAAGAATTTAGTCCATTGTGCGGTTCGAACTGAGCGTGGAGAGGGAGTGCTTGACGTGTCGGTCTTTTCCGAGTAGAATGGGAAGGTAACGAAGGAGCATCATCAGGAGATGACGTTGGCATTTAGGAGTAGGACCGGAGTTGGTCCATCGTGAAATGGGTGGGCAATTCAAAAATTGCCGTACCATAGAGGGAGAAGCCGGAAGCATAGTCAAAGGAGAGCGGAGTTCAGACAAATCGAAGGAGTCAGTCGAAGCCCCGGTACCTGAAGCGGGTGAGGAAACAGCACCAGCAAGAGTACAGGGGCATCAGGAGTGTCCGAAGAGTGGTCTAAACACAAGGAAGGGTCAGAATGGGGTGCGGTATCAAGAAGGAGCCCGGGGGTAGTGGGTTCATGGACTAGGGCTGCCATGGTTAGGTTACTCCTTTGCTTTTTGTTTTTAAGAAAAAAAAAGAAAGAAGAAAAGAAAATAAAATAAAAAAAAGAATAAAAAAAGGGGGGAGCGGGGAGGAATAGTTCCCAGGAGGAATGAAAGGGCCGGAAATCTCCCTCCGCGCCCAAGAGGACCTCAGCACCGCTAGTAGCGCAGATGCAGCATGGAACCCGTGCCATACCCTTCCCTTCATGCCAGTAAACCAGCAATCCGGGATAGCAACCTCACATGATAGGATTTTACAGAAGATTCTGTAAGAATTTCTCAGATATTGTAGCCCCTCTTACCTCTCTTACCAGTCACGAAGTTCCCTTTAATTGGACCTCAGACTGTAACACTGCTTTTAATAAAGCAAAAAGATTATTGTGTACTGCACCCATTCTCTTGTCTCCAGACTTCTCCAACCCTTTTTCATTACAGCTTGTGAGTCTAGGGTTGGGCAGTACTATAACAAATCGGGAACAAGGAGTTGCAGCCTGTAGCATACTTTTCAGCCAAGTTCCAGCCACATCAGAGGGCTTACTCTACCATTGAAAAAGAAGCCCTCGTGCTGGTACTGGCTTTGGAGCATTTCGATGTTTATGTGGGCCAGACATCGCAGGTGGTCACAGTCTACAGTGATCACAATCCTCTAGTATATCTCCAAGCCATGAAGAACCACAACACAAGGCTTATGCACTGGACGCTAAGGATGCAGCCCTATATTATTATTATAATCAAAAAGAAGCGCTAAGCCACAAGGACTATACAGCACTGCAGGGCAGGAAGGAAGCGAGGGCATCAGGTGGCAAAAGGGAGATGGATGAGTAATAGGTTACGGATAACAGCGGGGTAGTGGATGGTGAAAGGGTAAAGGGAAGCAAGAGACTGAACTAGAAAGGGCTGAGGGGAGTGCGAAAAGTATCATCAGAGTTTGTGGAGTAAATCAGTCGTTGTCAAGAAGTCAATGAGAGAGTCTGGATTAAAGGAGGGTCCATCAGCAAGAAGGGAAGGTAAAGAGAGAGTAGTAGAACGAAGACGACGTTGGATGCAGCCCTATAATATTTCCATTAAATATACTGCCGGCAAAGAAAATATGTTGGCAGACTCTTTATCTAGATTCTAGAGTATAATATTTTATTTAGGTTAGGATGTTATTTGTGGTAACCCCTTTTCACGCTCTTTTTTTTATCCCCTGGTGTGGGTTTTTTTTTTAGTGAGGGGATGCGGGCTACCGTCAGCCTGTATCTTTGGACCTATGCTAGCCTGTCTGACTGCTGTCTCACTCTAAGTTTAGGGTTTGGCTTTTGGTCACGAGAAAAGCTGAGCTCTATCTAAGAGTTGGATGGTGGAGAGGAATAGCAGTCCCATTATTTTGTGCCATGGCAGCACAGTTACCACTTGGAGGTGGCAGCCTAATCCTGAGCCTTCTTGGGGTGGGGGTGTGGCATGCAAAGAGTACGTAACCTTTATTCGGTGCATGTACACACCCTCATTTACAGGCTATCTCCCCCAACCAGCGAACCAGGTTGCTAAGAGTTGATGATGGGGCCCCATCGTTCAACTAGTGACCAGGTTCTAGCCAATAAGAAGATGGTTTTGGCAATCGCAGAGGTTATGTGGGTACCGCTCTCCTGTGTGCCCTTGTCATTCCCATTCTAGAGCTGGTTGAAGCACGGTCTGCTATCTTGTGGCTTCTATTTCTGCTTTGCTTACCGTGGAGTGCACTATACTTATCACTGTACATAGTGTACATATTGCTGTTCTAAACTGATGAAGGATAATGTAAGTCTAAACTTTTTCTGCTGTGTTTATTTCGCTCCCATTACACCCGGAATAACAGTCCATTTGGAATCCTGGGTTGTAATACTAACCAAACCTAACAAAACCTAATCAAACCTAACCTAACCTAATCTAACCTGACCAAACCCAGCCTACCCTAACCTAACCACACATAAATTAACCAAACCTAACCAAACATAACCTACGCAAACCTAACCAAACCAAACCTAACCAAATCTAACCTAACCAAATCTAATCAAACCTAACCTAACCAAACCTAACTAAACCATCCTAACCAAACCTAACCAAACCTACCCTAACCAAACCTAACCTAACCAAAACCTAACTTAACCAAATCTAACCAAACTAACCTAATGTAACCTGACCAAAACCTAACCTAACCAAACCTAACCTAACAAAACCTAACTTAATCAAATTTAACCAAATCTAACCTAATCTAATGTAACCTGACCAAACCTAACCTAACTAAACCTAACCTAACCAAACCAAAATTTAACCAAATCTAAACTTAACAAAACATAATCAAACCTAACCTAGCCAAACCTAACAAACCTACCCTAACCAAACCTAACCTAACAAAACCTAACAAAACCTAACTTAACCAAATTTAAACAAACCTAACCTAATGAAAACCTGACCAAACCTAACCTTACCAAACCTAACCTAACTAAACCTAACCTAACCCAAAACCCTAAATAACCAAACCTAACCTAACCAAACCTAACTTAACCAAACCAAACATAACCAAACCTAGCCAAACCCAAAACCCTAACCTAAACAAAATTAACCAAACCAAATCTAACCAAACTTAACCCTTACCTAACCTAACCCAAACCAAACCCTAACCAAACCTAACCTAACCAAACCGAACCTAACCTAACAAAAACCTAACCAAACCTAACCTAACCAAACCTAACCAACCCTAACCAAACCAAGCCTAACCTAACCAAAACCTAACCTAACCCAACCTAACCTAACCTAACTGTGGCATGCAGAGTATGTAACCTTTATTCGGCCCCCATGTACACACCCCAACCAGCGAAACCAGGTTACTAGGGTTGATGATGGGCCCCGTGTTCAACCAGTACCCAGGTTCCAGCCAATGAGAAGATGGGGTTTTTGGGAATCACAGAGGTGATGTGGGTACCACTCGCCTGTCTGCCCTTTTCATTCCCTATTTAGAGCTGGTTGAAGCACGGTCCCTGCTCTCTAGTGGCTTCTATTCTGCCTTGCTTTACCGTGGAGTGCACTAATACCTGTTGTTGTACATAGTGTATATAGTGTACATACTTCTGTTCTAAATTGGTGAAGGATAATATAAGTCAAAAGTTTTTCTGCTGTGTTTATTTTGCTCCCTTTACACCCAGGATAACAGGCCTTTTGGACTCTTGGGTTGTAATATGGGTAGCCTGTCCGAGAGCTGGATCTGGACTTAGAGATGGGTTGAGCCTAGGTGAAGCTGGAAGCAGGAACATTGTGTAGCTTGCTGTCTGGCATTGCATTAGCTTTGCCAACGCTTTACAAACTTTGCTGTCAGATTGCTTGCTATGGTCAGCCTTGCTATTGTATGATCGTTCAACAGCTCGCTACTAGCTTGTTCGGTGTGAAGATTTTGCAGTCAGCTTTGCTATTGCGTATCCACCTTGTATGCGTATTCTGCAATCGTACTGTGCATAGCTAAGCTGTTCTGCAAATAACGTTGTTACGTTTGGGGTATTCTGCAATCGTACTGTGCATAGCAAATAACTTATACATTGTGGTATGCCACCTAGACGAGTCAGACGTCTGGTGTCGGCATATACTCTGTTTAACCTACCTAAATTGTCCCTACAGCGTTGTTGGCAAATTGCTCGTTCCATTGGCATTGATTACGAACGCACTCTCACAGCTGCGCAACTGCGTTCACTGATCACTGACAAACTTCGAGAAGAGAGATGGCACATCAGACTCCTCCCTCTACGGGAGCTAGGAACAAAACTCCTATGTTCTCGCAGGAGGAAGATGATATATCAAGAGCAAAATCGTCAGTGTAGTGCAGCAGGGTTGTCTCAAGGTGAATCAGCGGCGTTGGCACTTGAGCTGGCAAAAATCAATCTTGAGCAGACTAGGGAACAGAGAGCATTTGCAAAAGAAGAATTTGATAGGGAAAAAGAAAGGAGGCAGTTTTCGCATTCTGTAAATGACTTTAGTTTACAGAAAGCAGTACATCGCTTGTTCCCGGCTTCAATGAGGCCGAACCAGAACAATTTTTCGAAGCTTTCAAAAATCAGATCGAGCTTGAGGGGCCGTAAAACAAACCAAGCCCAAAATTTTTTTGGCATTGTTGGTTCACACAGCATTTTGTTTTGGTTAGGCACGGACGTTACGTCAGTGCTAAATTACATTGTTATTTTCCTGATTAATAAATATGAAGACCACAGTTTTGGAGCATATACAATGTATCCCAGCTAAGTACAGAAAGTTGTTTAAAATAGGCAGGAACAGCTTTGTCAATCCCTGGTTGATTTTGTGACAGCAGACAGACCAAAGCTTTTAACCACTGGTATAAAGCAAGTGGTGTTGCTACCTTCGATGAATCTAGTTGCAGCTTAGTCTGATTGACAACCTGCTGGAGTCTGTGGAACCAGAGGTTCGAGTCTTCCTGCAGATCATGACTTAACCACGCATTGGAGGCAGCCAGGTTGGCTGATACCTTTGAAACTAACCGCTCCTTGTCCAAGCGGGTCCCGTCTCTTTTCAATAGCCTGGCATGAGCAGAGATCATCAGCCTTGGAGAAATGATAGTGCCAGCCTAGGGAGAACGTCTACGTCAGCCAACTAAGTTCACCTGGTGAGCCACGCTTCCTCCAACTTATGGTCCACCTGTGAGAGAGAAACCTACTCAACATGGTGCATCTCGACAACAGTATCCATAGAGACACCAGCCAGAGCGACACCAGTTGCCAACTTCAGCAGGGAAGTAAAGGCAAGCCTGTCATCTGCTTCCTCTGTAACCAAGTAGGTCACATCCGCCCATCTGCCCCCACAAACCCCAACGCCATTGGGAAAATCTCTAATATCCCTAGTAACATGTCCCCGAGAGAAAGTCCGAAAAAGGGATGGCCCCATATTATTTTAAGAGTCCTTATTCCCTTCAGGAAAACACCAAACAACTGAAGTCCAAACCTTTAGAGATATTGAGCATATTGCTCACTTTATAAGAAGAAGGAATATTACCCCTTCAAAGAACACTTCCTTGAATTCCTCTGTTTTTATTGGAAGCATTTGGAGGAGCTATATATCTGTCCCCTTATGCATAAAATTTATGTACAGTGCAAATATTACACTGGGTACTTGACTGTGGGTGATCCAAAGGATTCCCCATGAAAGATGTCCATGTATTACGGGTATTAACATTACCACTGGCTAGTGGTATGTCCTGAACCCATTAAAGATTAATGTCTTCTCTGGAGGTGCCATAACTCTGGCAACATCCCAAGGGTTGGTCTGGCAGAATGTTGACCTAACCTTGGACTCCTGATCTCAGAATAGCCTGGCTGTTTATAGGCCACACCGCCGAGCCTCGCAAAATCAAGTGAACAGACCGCGATCACCTTCCTATTCCCAGTTGCAGGATTGCCAGATATCTCTTTCCATGCCCAGAGGACGTCCTTCGGAGGAACAACGAAAGGACCTTCCATTAAACTTCGCTTTTCAGCACCCATGGGTAAATCCTCTGTTGTTCATCTGGTCAAGTAATAAACTTTAAACGATTATTTGATCTGCACTGAGACTGGTAGAGATAAGGGCCAGCAATTGCTGACAGGTAGTGGTTCACAAAGGTTTAGAACCTCACATATTGAATATAGCTCATAAGACTTCATTAGGAGGTCCACTTAGGAATTACTAAAACATTATATAGAAATACAAAAGAATTTTATTGGCCAAAATTGAAGTAGGATGTGAAGAATCAGATCCGTGTGCCGAGAATGTCAGTAAGTAGGAAAAACCGGGACGTCCCATTAAACCGCACCTCTTCAACCTATACCTGCTGATGGAGAACCTTTGCCGATTTAATTATAGAATTGTGTAGATCCCTACCTAGGGTCAAAGTCGGGAAATCAGTATTTATTTACTATTATGGATAGAGGGAACCTAGATAACCTGAAGCAATTCCCATGCTCAGTTATTAATACAAAAGCAATTATTACAGCTTTGATTAGATTTATTTCTTGAATAACAAAAAAGGCAGCAATACCGAGACTGGAACGATACACAAATAACCCGCATATAAAAGAGAGAACTTACGCGAAGTTTCTGTCCGACTTGGACCCATAGACAAATCAACACTAACCAGAGTGGAGCAGGACGGCTAAATATAGGCAGGAAGAGGTGATAGTGGTAGTATAGATAGTAGTAGTAGTAGTAGTACAAGAATTGGTATAAACTTACCGACAAGATGAATTAAGACATATCGCAACTCTGGGCATCCCTATTGCAGATGTATCGCCATCCAGCCAGCCACTGGAGATGGCGAAACGTCCACAACAAAGACGAACCCAGACGCCGCACAAGTGTCTTAATTTTCATCAGAAGATGTAGTAGTAGTAGTATAGTAGAAGAGGTAGTAGTAGTGGTAGTGGTAGAAGGGAAATAAGGAGGACGAGCCAGTCAAATACAAAGGAAGGGGAGCAACTGCAAGAGAGCTAGTACCACTGCGAGAGCAATGCGCACAGAGGTGCGTGCAAGAGGAAGTGGAGAAATAAAATGAAGAAGAACAGAAACACGAGACATGAAGAAGAAAGGACAACCCCAGGAGGAGAAAATGAACGAGGACAGGGGAAGAGGGAGGAAAAAAAAAAAAAAACACCTTCGGTGTCGCTATGGGCTCTCCTCTCTCTCCTGTCCTTGCTAATCTTACATGGAATACTTCGAGACTGTTCTTCTTCCTACACCCTCCCCCCGATATGCAACCTTCATCGGGCTCCGCATGTGGATGACATCTTTGCTCTGTGGCCGCATGACACCATCTTTTCCAACTTTTCTTGAAGCTCTTAATAAATCTGCCATTTCCATAAGTTTAAAGCTGAAATGGGGAATTAATTTCCTTGCTTCCTTTCCTTGAATGTCCAGTGTGCCAACTGCCTCATATTATTTATTTATTTATCAAAAAGAAGCGCTAACCACAAGGGCTATACAGCGACTGCAGGGCAGGAAGGAAGCGAGGGTATTTGAGGCAGAAGGAGGAGGGATGATACAGTAGGTATACAGAAAACAGCGGGCAGGGGATAGTAACGTGGGTAGAGGTAGCAAGAGATTGAATAGAAAAGGGCTGACGGGTATCAGAGTTAGTGAAGTAGTCAGTTGATGTCAAAAAGTCAATGAGAGAGTCCTGGCTGAAAGGTGGGTTCCATCACAGCGAGAAGGGAAGGTAAAGAGAGAGCAGCAGAGCGAAGACGACGACGGAGGTAAATTCCTGCGTGCTCGTTGATAAAGTGGGCGTCCGAACAGATGTGGCTGAACTGATAATGGAGCTTGGCAATTCTCACAGAGAGGAGCAGGGCGCCTCTCCATGAAATATCCATGGGAGCGCTTGAGTTCCAAAACTGTACAGTGACCCCCGGTTAACGATTTTAATCCGTGCAAGAGGGTACTTGTTAGCGAAATAATCGTTATGTGAATGAATTTTTTTCCTTAAGAAATAATGAAATAAAATTAATCCGAGCAAGACACCCAAAAGTATGAAAAAAAAAATATTTTTAACCACATTAATGTTAATTTTAATACACACAAATGAAAAAGGCATGCACACTTACAAACACTTACCTTTATTGAAGATCTGGTGATGATTGATGGATGGGAGGAGGGGAGAGCAATATCTTCTACTGTTTAGAGGGGAATCCCCTTCCATTAGGCCTCGAGGTAGCAAGTCCTTTTCCGGGTTACTTCCCTTCTTCTTTTAATGCCACTAGGACCAGCTTGAGAGTCACTGGACCTCTGTCGCACAACAAATCTGTCCATAGAGCTCTTTTACCTCCCGTTCCTTTACGATTTGTCTAAAAGGGCCACAACATTGTCATTGAAATAGTCACCAGCACGTTGCAACAGCTGTGTCAGGGTGATTTCATCCATAAAGGTTTGCAGTTCAACCCCACTGTGCACACATTTCCTTAATCTTTAAAGTAGGCACAATGGATTCCACAACTGGCATAGGCTTCTCAGGGTTAGCCCCAAACCCTTCAAAATCTTTCTTAATTTCCATACTAATTCTCACCCTTTTTACCACGGGGTTTGGCACTAGAAGCTTTCTTGGGGCCCATGGTCACTTATTTTCCAGAAAACACCACCGAAAACACTGTAATAAACGAAATATTCCGAGTGTATGCTTGGATGTTAGCGCGGAGGCTGCCTGGTAAACAATAGCTGGGCGGCACATGTGAGGCGGGTGAGGGCGCACATTGGACGCGTCTCGGAGGGAAAATCGGAGAGCGGGGGTTTTTAATCGGTATGCGCGGAAAAAATTTTTGCGTTTAAAAAGTAAGCGGTATGCGAAATAATCGCTATGTGATGCCATCTTTTATGTGGGGGTCCACTGTATTCCCTGGAACGAGGTGGGAGATACATGATTATAACACTGGAAAATCCTAGAGGGACTAGTACCGAACTTGCAACGAAAATCACTCACTACGAAAGCAAAAGACTTGGCAGACGATGCAACATCCCCCCAATGAAAAGCAGGGGTGTCACTAGCACGTTAAGAGACCATACAATAAGTGTCAGGGGCCCGAGACTGTTCAACTGCCTCCCAGCATACTAAGGGGGATTACCAACAGACCCCTGGCAGTCTTCAAGCTGGAAATGGACAAGCACCTAAAGTCGGTTCTGACCAGCCGGGCTGTGGGCCCTCGTACGTTGGTATGCATGCAGCCAGCAGCACAGCCTGGTTGATCAGGCTCTGATCCACCAGGAGGCCTGGTCACAGGCTGGGCCGGGGGGGCATTGACCCCGGAAACTCTCTCCAGGTAAACTCCAGGTAAGACGAGTATGGCCAATGCGAAGACAGGGAGGAGTAGTCTCCCAACCTCGACACTGGTGATAAGAAGACGGCCCGGGAACCTAACTTGGTTTAATAGATTGAAGTTTGTTGCCCAGCACAGTAGACCAACGTTGTTGCCAACAGGTGAGAAGGTGGGATGATATTGCAGCAAAATAGTCCATAAATGGAATACCAGTATATGAAAACTGGTAGGCATGTACTTTCTGAAACCCCGCAGCAGTTTCTGCCCGTTCATTGCCCTGTACGTCAACATGACCCGGGACCCAACGAAAAACAATATCTTTATGCTTGGTAAAGATGCGGGGTAGCCAAAGTTGGATATGGAGGACTAAGGGGTGAGGTGTATCAAATTTCTGTATAGCTGTAAAGCACTATGATGACACAGGAATAGATGCAATACGGGTAAGTGCTGTAAGGACGGCATGCAATTCAGCAGTAAAAAATACTAGCCAAAAGATAGTAAATGCCATCGTACGACGCTGTCCGGAAAACATGCTGTGAATCCTATGCCGTCAGAAGACTTAGAGCCATTGTGTACACAGCAATGGCATGAGAATGAGAGTGAAAGTGGTCAAGAAAAAGAGAGCGGGAAGCAACCGTAGACAGTTGGGCTTTCAAGAAGGGAGAGAGAAAGAACAGACTCGAACAGCTGGAACTTCCCCGGGGGTAGGAAAAGTGAGATGCTACATGTACATAGAAAGGTGGTAATTGAAGAGAAGACAAGAGCGAATGAAGGCGAAGAGAGAAGGGATGGATAAACAGGGGCGGCAAACAAAAAATGTCTACTAATATCAGTGACCATTCTATAAATGGAAGGATTTTCGGAGATCATGAGAGCGTACATAGTAGCAAAGGCAATGGGCATCATGGCGATCGGATAAGGATGGAATGTTTGCTTCTGCAAAGAGGGTCTCGACAGGGGAAGAGCGAAAAGCACCAAGGCATAAATGTAATCCTTGGTGAAAGAATGTGGTTAAGGCTGGAGAGAGTAGCAGGAATGCCGCTGAATAGATCTGGTCACCATAATCAAGTTTCGATAAAAAAAGGGTGGAAAGTAGGCGAAGAAGGGTTCGATGATCAGCTCCCCATGAAAGATGAGCAAGGGTTTTTAAAAAGGTTCCCGCCGGCTGTGACAAGTTGCCTTCAGAGAGGTAAAGTGAGATTTCCAGGATAACCTACGGTCAAAGGGAGACCCAGAAACTTGACTGTATCACGTTCAGGGATATGGGAGCCATAGAGGTACAAAGGATGATCAGAGATGACAGAGCGTCTAGTGAAAGTAATTTGGTGGGCTTTAGTGCTGGAAAATTTAAACCCATGTGTGGTTGCCCAATTGGAAACACGGTCGACTGCATGCTGGAGAGAAACTATAATGAGGTGACAGTCAGCACCTGCACAGGCAATAGCAAAGTCATCAACATAGAGTGATGACCCAAATATTTGATGGAAGACTAGAGGCCAAATCATTAATAGCAAGGAGAAAAAGTGTTGTGCTCAGAACACATCCCTGGGGGACACTTTAGCTTGGATAAAGTCTGGGGAGAGCACATATTAACCCGAACACGGAAATGCCTTGTCAGTTAAAAAGTTTTTAAGGAAGGATGGTAGATTGCCCCGAAGGCCTAAGGAGTGGGCTTCGGCTAAAAAATTATACCTCCAAGTTGTGTCATATGCCTTCTCAAAGGGCAAAAAATATGGCAATAACTGAGTGGTTATTCGCAAAGGCATTACAAAAAATACGTACCCAAACGTAGTAAGGGGTCTATGGTAAAACGTCCCTTACGAAAGCCATATTGACGAGTGGAAAGACTGTTGTGTGTCTCTAAATACCACACTAAAACATTTTATTTACTAGGCATTCCCATCACTTTTGCAAACTGCACTGGTAAGAGCAATGGGACGATAGTGGGAGGCTTCATGTCCCGTAGTGCTGGTTTGCGGAAAGGGAGAACAATTTGGGGGATTTCCACAGCTGTTTGGGAAAAACTCCTTGTGACCAAATAAGATTGTAAAGGCATAATAGGACTGCAAGGGCTGACTGATTAAATGTTGTAGCAACAAATATGAATGTCGTCAGGCCCTCTGCCGATGATCAGCAAGCTGAGAGTGTTGCCTCCAGTTCTTGAAGTGTAAAAGGCACATTATACGTTCTTCTCGAGAGAAGAAAAGTCCAAAGGGGTTTGCAAAACACTCGGGCAGACTTTGAGGAAAAAAAGAGGGGCATGATGGAGCCCCTGGAAATACGGACCAGATGATTGCCAATTTCTTGGCAACATTAGTGGGTTTGGTATATCAACACCGGCAACCCGCAGAACAGGACCCGGGTCAGGAGAATATTTACCTCTTTTTTGTCTTTTTTCCAGACTGAATTTCATGAGGAAGCAGGGTATGGTGGAGACAAAATCTCACCGAAAGTGCTTTTAGCGTCAGGTGCACGGCGAGCGATCGCATGCTTCTGCTTAAAATCAAGAAGTCTCTTGTGGGTTTATTTACCGGTACCTGCCCCAGCGCCGTTTAAAAACGTATGCACGAGCAAAGCAGAAAACCCAAGGCCGCTTTTCTGAGAATGCCCCCCGAATTTTGGGGGGTATACAATTAGAAGCTGGGGTTTTAAAACGAGGACAAGAAGAGGGGTAAAAGCCATCGATGGGGTGAAGAAGGAACCTCTCTAAAAACAGTTTTGGGTTTAGTAAAAGGTTCCAATTTGCCCGATCAAATTGAGAGGTGGGATGCGAAGAGGGGTGAATATGAAGGGGAAGTAAGAATGTTTTGGGGAAAAGATCACTGTCATGTAAGTCCGGGAGAAAAGACCAAGTGAAGTTTAATGCGGTGGGGAAGAGCGACTGAGAGATCGGGCAAGGAGATGGGAGTCGAGGTCAAAAATGGGTTGGGGTACCGTATTTAAAAAAATGGGGGGGGGTGGGTGGAAGAAAAGCCTCTAAATGAATGCCTGGGGAATTTCCCTGACACCCCCCCCCCGGGAAATGGTGCGCATTAAAATTGCCAAGTAAAAGAATGGTGGCGGTAAAGACAAAACAAGAAGGCAATATCCGGAATAGATAATGCCGAGAAGGAGAGAGATATAAAGAACAGAGTTTTATACCACCTATGCAAGTGGATACGGGCTGCTGTGTAATGCAGCGAAGTATGAACAAATAGCTGATGGTAGGAATATCAGTGCGTAGAAAAAGGGGCACTTTCATTAAAGGTCCATCAGGAAAAGGATCTGAAGAATACAATAAATTATAGCCTTAGATGGGAGAGATAACAGCAGAGTGTAATTTTGGTTCCTGTAAGCAAACACCAACAGGGGAAAACTGGGAGAGTAACATTTGAAGCTCACCCGATTTACCCCTGAGGCCGCGTATTTCCACTGTAAATAGGCATTATTGGCAATGATAAAGATACCTGAAATCCGCAGGTAAGGGTTCCTAGGGGACTAGAGGGGTTAGAAAAGTCCACATGCGGAGGCAGTGGAAAACATTCAAGCAGCGAAGGAATGGTGCCGCTGTGAAGAAGGAGTTGGGGTAGTATGGAGCAGTGGATGGTTTGGTCTCTGCAGTATATTCAGAGATTGCTTCAAGTGTTTCAGAATTCAGAGACGTCATATGGGAGACAATATTGGAAATGGTAGGGGGAGGATGAGTAAAGATTGGAACTGTAATGGATGTACCAAGGAAGGGGGGGGCAAAAGGGTGGAGGGGAAAATGGAAAAGCGTGGAAGGGGACAGAAGAGGCAGAAACCTGGGAGGTGGCAGAAGAGGAAGAAACTTGGGAGGGAACAGGGGAGGAAGGGTTTACAGTTGAGGAGGGGGGTTTAAACCTCTACACTTGTAACAGAGCCAGTGAGAGGGGAAGAGCCAGGTACAGAGACAGGGGAGGTAAAATGAGGAGGGGGAAGATGGATAAGAGGTGTAACGAACCTTTTTTTGACTTTTGAGAAGTAGGAGGGACGATTAAGGGAGGAGGTGTCATACGAGATCTTGTCGCTACTGAGGCCTGTGAGGGAGAACACGAAGAAGCGAGATCAGACTGAGGCGTTGAAGTAGGGAGTCTGAGCCTAGGACAGCAAAAGAATTAGATACAGGAGTGACTATGGGAGAGGTAACCACAGAGGTGGTTGCAGAAGATGGGAAACCAGAAGTAGGGTACGTTTTGAAAACAGGAATAAGAAACACGAGGTAGTCTCCCTTTGGGGCGGAGATGAGAAATGCCATGGGATAAGGGAGACCTTCTGCCTCTTTGAGGTAACGGATTTCCCGCTCATTTAAGTAGACTTGACAACGGCGAGAGTACGAGGGTGAGCCTCATGACAATTAAGGCAAGAGGGAGGTCGATTGCAAGATATATTAGAATGGTCATCGGCACCATAGACGGGCATTCGGTGATAGATCTGCAATATTTCGCTGGATGGCCAAAAACGCCAGCAATTTCTACACGTTGCGGTGTAGGGATCACCTTTCGAATTGTAACCATGTCCTGCTACTTAAACTGAGGGGTGGGAGTTCACGGCTGTCAAATGTTAAACGAGCCACATTGCTAGGGTATCGTCTCTGCCCCCAGGCAGGAGAACATAAGTGTCTACCTTGAGGATTGGGAGATCCTGGAGTTCCAGCTGTTCAAGAATGTCAGTGCCACATGTCTGGAAATTTTGTTGAACTATGGTATGGGGGAGAATGCGGTACCACTACAAGAATTGAGGGAATGATGTTTTTCAATAGTGACAGGAACAGTATCGATATGGGAAAGATGAGAAAGCTCATGAGCCTGGTAGTATTCTGTAGGTGATGATGTGCGTACCCCTCTTAAGAGCATGAAAAGAAATATCCTTACCAACATGGCGTAGGAGTGCCTTGCCAATACTGTGGTCAGAAGATAGGCAGTAGAGGAAGTCGGTCGTAAAGTGAAGGGAAATTTTGTCCATTGTGCAGTCTGAAAACCCAGCGTGGAAAGGTAGTGAAGTATGTGTCGATCTTTTCTGAGAAGAACGAGAAGGTGGAGAAAGGGATCATCAGCAGGTAATTGTCGTTGGCGTTTAGGTGAGGGACCAGAGTTGGCCCACGTGGAATGGGCCGGCGATTCGAAAAATTGCCGCACCGTAGAGGGAGAGGCCGAACATAGTCAGAGGAGAGGAAAGGGCAGATAAATCGAAAGGGGTCAGTAGGCCCCCAGTACCTGAAGGGGTGAGGAAACACACCGCAGAGGAAAAGAGGCTTGAGGAGTGTCGAAAAAGGGGGTCCCAAAAATGAGGCGGGGTCAGAGGGGTGCGGGGATCAAGAAAGGGGCCCGGGGTAGCGTTTAGGACTAGGCTGCCTGGTTGGTTA